>LOJH01024011.1:18239-31462 GCA_001685095.1 Ellobius talpinus | reverse complement strand
TTTAATCTAAGAAACAGGAGTCATGGAGTTAACCTCCTGGGGTGTCATGGTGCACAAAGCAAAGCAGGCGCTCAATTTAAAAATATGGTCTTACTAAATCATTGATAAGAATTAGTTGTGCAGAAATGCTAATAATAACCACAATAATAAATGGCCTTGCATGAAAGGGGTGGCACTTAACCCAAAGCAGAAAGATGGACACAAAATCCCACCAGAAACTCTAATTCTCCTGGAAATTTCCTCAGAGCGCCATGCTCAGGATCCGAGATGACACTCCTGTTCTACAAGGTCTGCAGCGAGGCGTCCTGAAATGATTACCAAAAGACATATGCACCCTACGTGACCCATAAACAAACCCAAACACCCAGCCCAAATCTCTCCTCAACCTGGCTCTTCCCTCACCCTGCCTCCTCCCAAACAGAAAGGATGGAGTAAGAAGGAAGTGATGCAGGGGACTCCCAGGACCTGGGAACTGAGGGAATGAGAGCCAGAGACTAGAGGCTTATGAGATTCCTCTTGAGAATCAAAGACAAACGTGGGGAGAGCAGCCAGGGGAATGGGGGCGGAAGAGGCTTGATCTAGGAAGCCTTGCTCTAAGGAACCTGCATCCCAGAGACAGGCTGGGATGGCCCAGCACTCCTACACTGTCCCTCTTGGGCGGGCGTTCGCTCTCCATCTGTTTTCCTAAAGTCACAAGCCACTAGACAAACACCTTCCCCACCTCAACGTGGATGTGTGCTTTTCTGAGGGAGAAGAGTGAAAACATGGATAAAGCCAGGGCCAGAGAGAAACCAGATTGCAAGCTAAAGCTCTGAATGTGGCTCCTGCTGGGAAATCCAACTCAGTGCCAGTGGCCAAGATGAACTGAGGCCAGAGCTTAAGGGGAAAAAATAGTGGGGCTGGAGGTGTGACTCAGTGGTAGAGTTTGGCACATATAAGACCCCCAAATCCAATCTCCAACACTGTAATGAACACATGCATACATTTAGCTTGTCCAGAATCAGCAAGTTCAGGGGACTTACAGGAGGGAAAAAAAAAGAAACAAAAACGATTTAAGGTGCGACTCCCTTTCTCCCCAGTCAAGAATCCAAACGTGGATCTTTGCTAGTTATTTGTGCTAAGCAGGATATTGTATGGAACTGAGCAATCGGGTAAGCGAAGATAAACGAACTTGCTTTCATGTCTTAAGCAAACTCTCTGGCCTAACAATTCCCACTACGATGGCTCAGCCCAGGCAACTGACATTTTCCTACCCTTGCGACTTTGAGTTCATTCTCCCTACTCTTGCTACTTTGAGTTCCTTGGGAAGAAGCAGGGCCAGAAGAGGGGCTGGTAAACTTCTGTGCTTAATTGCAAGGCTGTGGTAGCATGCAGCGCCATGCCATCAGGGGGCTGCACCAGGTGACATTTGTGCAGTCCGTATTCATTCACAGCTGCGGGCGGGTTGATCCAGGGCACCAATTATCTAATTGCTGCTAATGTTCCATATATTTACTCAGCTGCAAATTTGCAAGATGGGGCCTGACTCACAAGAAGAAGGGGATAATAATGGAAGATATATTTCCATTTGAAATTTCATGAATAAACAGCAAGCACCCTGTTTATTAAAATTCAGATGCAGATAAACAATGAGTATAGTTCCAGGAATAATTGCAGGGTTTCCACAGTTACAGAAAACCAGTCCCTTTGTCAACACTCCATTGTTCTATTTATACCTTGGGAGATATCACACTAGCTTTCTATAAATACAATGGAAACTCATTCATCTCAAACCCTCTCACGTGTCAAGTCCCAACCTTCTCTGCAAAANAAAAAAAAATGAGCTGCATCCCGAGCGTCCCTGACACCGAGTGTCTCTGACAGTAGGTCTCAAGACTGTCATGCATGAATCCTTCCTCATAGCATGGATAAAGAGCAGGATTGGGAGCAGGCTTGGACTGGGCTGGGCAGGAGAGAAGCAGTCACATGGATTCTAGGCTGGTTTCAGAAGCAGGTGTGGGGCAGCAGCATTTCAGCTGCTTCAGCCGCTCATAGCCCTAGTTTTAAGAACCTCAGCCATGAGAAGCAGATGAAGCCAACCGTTCAAGGAGTCTCTCTGCCCATGTGTGGGTGGGTGGATCTCATCAGTGACGTTCATTTATATGTCTTCTTTGAATCGGCCTGGGTCCTCCTCTGCACGTGAGGCTTGTCTCCTCCAGCCCACTGCAAACACCTCAGAGCAGTCAAGAATCTGCCTCTTCCTCTTTACTCTCACAGTGCCCAGAATCACACTTTGTACTTATTACATAGTGCTGTTCAGAAAGTCTCCTTCGATAAGGTATTCCGGTTCCAACCATTTCCGAAAGCACTCCCCCCCTCCCATAGATGTTCCTTCCTTGTGATGATCTCAGATCCAACTAATATTTATAAGGATACCATATTTAAAGTGATATTTTAAGTGATTTTCATCATATATAAAACCTAATATACACACTAGCTTTGTGGATTAACTCTTGTTTTTTTTTTCTTTTTAGTAAAGTAAGGGGAAAGTTGCAGAGATACACAGTAAATACAGAACCAGACTTTGAACCCATAACTCTCTGAAATTAAAGCATGTGCTCTTTGCTATTACATCACCAAACTCGCTAATTTAACACGCACACTTTTAAAGCATTAGTGCCTGTCTCTCCCCATAGTCCCTAGACTGCAAGAACTGGCCCTCCATCCATAGCAATCTCTCATATGCCCACAGTGATCTGTCTGTCTCATCACAGAGATATAGAATTTACACACACTTGCTCACATGTGTGTGCATATAAATAAAATAAATATTTGTAGATACATATATACATGTGGATAAATAAATCCAAGAGTTCTTGTTGGTGCCTCCTTACACATAAGGTAAAATTATCCACAGGGAAGTGAGGCAGTGTCTGAAATGGGGCCCTGATGTATATGTAGCTCCTCTTACCAGCTGACATCCCATATGCTACATTGGAGCCAGGCTCATTAAGGGCTTTACACGCACAGATTTTAATTCCAATGGCCTCCTTCGGTGCTAAGTCCCTCCAGCATCGCTAGTCCCTGAACATTCTCAGGTGTCAGAGCCAAAGCAGAGGGGACTGAAAGAGAAGCAGTGGCAGGGAAGGGTATCCAAGCCACTGGGGAGACATTTTAGACTCTGGTGCCCTGTTTATTAGAGAGAGATTTCTCTTCACGGATTCATTTGGCAGATGGCGGAATGAGGTCTAGCCTTCAGATCTGCGCCCAACAGCCCTACAGATAGAAGGGATGCCAACTGTGAGATCAAATACTGGTGGCCCTGAAAGTTGATCACCACCCATTCTGGCCTTTAAGTTCTAGATGGTGCTGCCATCCTCCAACAAGTGACTGAACATCTCTCTGAAGAGGTGGTTGTTCCCTCTAGAATGGGTTCCCTCACTCTTCCTGGACTCTTGATTCTGGCCCATCTCATGCCGATCCTGCCAGAGGAGTCACCTGCATTTCCACTCTCATCTACCCAGCTCTTGCTTTTCCCATCAGCCGAGCTGTGTGTCTACAAACTCAGTTGTCTCTGTTCCCGAACGACTCACAGTCATATTTGTTATTATATCCACGCTGTTCAATAGGATGTAAATCAACAGATGATTAATACAAAAAGTCCAGTTTTCTATCAATATTTACTCAGATGTTTTTGCAAAATCTTGATTAAGATGAGTCACTTTTAAGAAACATAGTTTCAAGGGCTGGAGAGATGGCTCAGTGGTTAAGAGTACTTGCTGCTCTTGCCAAGGACCAAGGTTTGATGCCCAGCACCTATACAGTGACTCACAACTGGCTGTAACTCCAATCCCAGAAGATCTGGCCCCTGTGAACACATGCATGGAGGTGGGACAGATACACATATGCAGGCAAACACTCATACACATACATAATTTTAAAAATGTATTTTCACAGACATGTTGGTACATGCCTGTAACCCCAGCATTCCACAGGGTGATACAGGAGGATTGAAAATGCCAAACTAACCCTGGGATACCCAGTGAGGGCCTGTCCGAGGAAAGCATAAAGGGAGTGAAGGGGTCAGAAGGAAGGAGTTTGAATTAGATATAAGTGGGCGAGAAAAGTATCCCGAGAGTTAGGAGAAATTCAGAGCGTTTTCCAGTCCCCCAACCAAAACAAAAACCATAAAACACCAAAAGTGGCTAGTTACAAATGTGCTTTAAATAAGAAAGACAAGATAACCCACAAGCCTGATCAGTAGATCAACATACAGAATATGACCTGCCAATGTCAAAAGAATAAGCACATAGCGCTCAGTCTGTGCCTGAAGCTAAAACTGTCCGTTCACAGCATCATGGATTTTTTTTGTGACTGTCCAGCATTTCAGACAAATTTTCAGAAGCCAACAACAGGCCTCCTTTATGAGACACAAATGGCCACAGATAAGTGAGTGCTGAAACAATGGCCACATTTGAGGAAATGAAGGGAGATGTAGACTCAACTGGACTGTGGAGAGAGGGGTCCAAAGAGAAAAGGAGGAGAAAGCTTTTCAGAAAGCCTCCCTCTGCTCAGAGCTGTGGCCAGGAATGCCTCTATTTCTAGCTTCTGTGGCCCTCAGGCCTGCAATACTCAGTAAATATCACAGGTATGAACTGGGATGAGCCATCTGTCCTGACTGACAACGAACCCGCAGCAGGGCTAAGGGGTTCAGTTTACACTACCCAAATTATTTCCCTCATGTTTGGTGATGTTTCTCTCTAAAATGGAATGCTTCCCCTACAGGCCCAATACCACTGAAATGGATGACAGACTAGATTACCTGATACACTTCTCCACCTTCCAAGGAACCTCTTCCTAATCACAGTGATGGCTATTCTTTTCCAGATGGTTGCTGACAACATTTCAAAAGGAATCTTCACACACTCTGATTTTTACCCTTGACTATCTGACTTTAATGGTAATCTCCTTAGGTCTGGAGTCCAGATGGAATGGAAAATCTCTTTGATTTCTTTCCGAAGGGACCTTCACTAGAAAATGGGCCCACTGGGCCACTCATAAACTGTGTTTTCCTTTGTTCTCTGCTCCTCACCCCAACTTTTGCCATCTTGTTTCTACCATCCCTCTGGTATTCCTGAGAATACAACCCTTAATAAAGAGGCTGCAATCCCCCCTTGGACTCTAGTGTGATCTTTGTGGCAGGAAAATCTAAGCTCTTATCTGATCAATAGATTTGAAGATTTAACTCCTTTAGGTTAATTAGTTTGGTCATTTGAAGGGCAACCCATAGCAAAAACTATGGCTCAATAAAGACAAACAGGATGGATGGAAGGATGGATGGATGGATGGATGGATGGATGGATGGATATGGGTGAGCAGATGAGTGAACAGATGGATGTACAGAGGGACAGACTGATGGATAGAGGATCAGTCAATGACCCTTGGAACAGCCCTTTGGAATGACGAAGGTCAACATTTATAAAGATGTGGATAGTTAATTCTGCTCAGTCATGTGTTCTAGAACTCTGTGGTTGTTTGTCTAGTAACATTCTGTTAGACCCCACTTGCCTGAATTCTGTCACTGGTTCAGGAAGATTTTTCCCCCTGATTTTACTTCTATGTGACTAAGATAGGCCCCTGAGTCCAATCCAAGGTCCATACAGTCCCTAAGACAGAAATGCAGCCGTTGGAAATGGACCCTTAGCAATTTCACTTAAATACTGTATCTTGTAACAGAGCTCTGCAGGGAAAACAAAGCAGACCCGCTGGGGATGCTGGAACACAGAGCTGGGGATGCAGG
The DNA here is from genome assembly GCA_001685095.1 of Ellobius talpinus. Taxonomy (NCBI): domain Eukaryota; kingdom Metazoa; phylum Chordata; class Mammalia; order Rodentia; family Cricetidae; genus Ellobius; species Ellobius talpinus. Next base: position 25,683 of record LOJH01024011.1, on the reverse strand, counting down.
GGAAACAGAGCAGGCACGCTGGGGATGCGGGAACACAGAGCTGGGGATGCAGGGGAAACAGAGCAGGCACGCTGGAGATGCGGGAGCACATAGAAAACGTTGTGTATTTCAGCTGGGGACAGAGAAAGCCATAATGGCAGACTCCAGCAGGGTGTGCACCCCTGCTCTGTGAACTGACACCAAGTCTGGCCCTCTACCTATCTCATAACAGACGTTTTATTGAAGTATGCATTCTGTCAATCATGCGTGTACCATGTGAGGCTGTTCTTGCACAATAACTGAGCCAAGTAGCCCACCCTGTGGCTGGCAAAACCTAAAATATTTACTATCTGCCCCTTCACAGACCAAGGCTTGCAGATTCTGTTGCAGGCTCTTGAAAAATACACACACACACACACACACACACACAAGCATCAACAATAGCAGCAGAAAGGAAGGAACATGGTACTGATTTCTCAGGGCTGAGAAGGATCATTTCTTTTCTGCTTGATACAAAAAAAAATCACAAAACCAATTACCTCAGTACTTGATACCTGCTTAGAGGCCTCTTGTCAATAATATCTACTCTTGCCTGAACTCTTGAACCAGCCAGATACTTCCTTCATTACCACCGCACTTAGGATTAGCAATCAGTGGAAAAGCTACAGAAAACAAACTTTTTTCCCACTCCATTCTAAGAGAAAAATCAGAGGAGTACACAGTGAACGCAGCACTACAATAAATGGGAACTCTGCATGTGTGGTAAAATGGTCTAGAGCTCATTAAATGATTTCTGGGCTATTATCCTTTGGGCTCACCAATGGATTTGAATAGACTCTCCAGTGAAAGCAGATGTTTAAGGTAGCACCCTTTCGAAAGGAAACAGCATATTGGAATCAGAAAGGATGGAGAGCGATTATGACGAGGCCTGATTTGAAATTAAGAGTGCCATTTTCTGTCTTTAGGCTCTGCCATGGATAGTTCCTCGCAAATCCTTTAACCCTCCCGACGTCTCACTTCTTAAACCCTCTAACTGAAGGAAATCACACCCATCTCCTAAGCCTTTCCTCTTTGCTCCAAACCAGTGATTTAGAAAGGCTGCTCACAGAGCGCTGCTGTGAGCTGCTGAGGAGCCCCTCCTGGTTAATGTACGCCGCTGTCTTCTCCAGCTCAGGCCGGCCTCCAGGGAGGGAGAACCCACAGGGAAAATGAACACGGCACAGAGCAACAAAATTCAAAGGTTCAAGGGCAAACGACATCGCAACTCCTTCAAAAACTTTATTCTGCATGTAGTTAACCAAGAATAGAACACTGTCCTCAGATTAAACTCCTTTATGAGGCAAACTTCAGGATCTTCCTCCTGAGGCTGAGCAAATGCAGTCTTCTCTCCACCTGAGTAACTTTACCTTGCATTTAGTTAGGTTGGATATTCGAAGATGTGGGTCACTTTCTCCAGGTTGATGAGCATTGTGGTTGCAGGGTCTAATAGATACTTATTCCTCATAATTACATTCTTTGTTGCAGCTAATGCTAAGGCCAAGTCCTTGGTTTTTATTTTAAGAATGGGGCCAACTCTGTGGATCAGAGGATCTACAATCTTAGTAGCATGGGGCTTTACCCTATGACAGCTGGATATCAGTGTGATCGTGCCTGGCTCTCCTCCTGCTCCTCCCCACTCCATTTCATTCTTGCTTTGTTTTGTTTTTCGAGACAGGGTTTCTCTGGTTGTCCTGGAACCCCCTCTGTAGACCAGGCTAGCCTCAAACTCACAGAGATCCACTTGACTCTGCCTTCCTGGTACTGGAATTAAAGGCATGCACTATCATGGCCTGGCTCAATTTCATTCTTATGTGGCTATAAATCAAAAGCTCTGTCTCTACAAACTGACCAGTTAAACAAGAGGTAGAGAACCAATCAGACATAACAATTTCAGGGATAAAGGTACAAAGATGAAGAAGAGGGAGAGGAGAAGAAAAGCTGACTAACTTTCCATTGGTCCACATAGGCTCCAAATGAAGCTACCTCAGTCTGCACTTTTGGTTTCGTTTCCAGCTGAAGCTGACATGGCTTGTCCTAAATCTTCTTGATCACTACAGCAGCCACACCACTTAAGATATCTCATTTACCTTCCCAAGGTGATGAAGAGACAGCAGTGGTGGCTTAGGGCAGATCACCGCTGTCCCAATGTCACAGCTCCACACATACAATGAGTCAGGAATGTGAAGTGCAACCGTAGGCATCGCTTACAGTGAATACTGACTCGTGAGATAGGAGGATCGCCCTTTGTCAACAGCTCTCTTGGGTGAGAATTTATTACATTTGCTTTTAGAGCTGGGTGAGGAAATGATTTAAAATAATTTAGAATGCACTGATTATAACTGCATCCAGGTACAATTATTGTGGCAGGAAAATCTTTCATCTCTTAAAACTTGTCATTTTTCATCTGTTTACTTCTGTTTTCAGAAAATCAAGAATTTATAACTATTTTTTATGGCTCTTTAACATTTTGTGTCCAATTTCTCTCTCTCTCTCTTTTTACTTGAAGAGAATTTTTCATATAATATATTCTGTTACAGTTTCCCCCTCTCCCCAAGTCCTCCCAGATACTCTGCATTTCCTCACCCACCCAAATTTCTCTCTCATATAAAATAATAATTATAATAATAATGATAATACTAATAATATAAAATCAAAAATCAAACAGACCATACTAGAACAAGATAAACAAAAAAAGACTAAACAAAAAAAACACAAAAGAACGCATATAGGTGTAAAAATATACACATTCACACACTCAGAAATACCATAAAAATACAAAACTACAAACCATAATATATCTGCAAAGGACCTATAATGAAAAGCAAACAAAGCCCAGAGACAGCATTGTGAGACCAAGAACCTCCAAAAATGGCATTGGGTTCATTTTGTGTTGGCCATTTCCTGCTGGGCTCAGAGGATGCATCCTAAAGTGCGGTCTGTATAACCAGTGGAAACCCAATCGAGAAAACTAACTCTTACTTTGTGAGTAGTTATCAACTAGAAATAGCTTCTGACTTAGGGAAGGGGGCCTGGGTCAACTTCCCCTCTCAGTGCTGAGACTCCTCTGGCCCAGAGCTGTACAGACCCCGTTCATGCTTCCACAGTCTCTGTGAGTTCACGTGTGTTAGTGCTGCAGTGTTTGGAAGGCCTTGTTTCCTTGGTGTCTTCCATCCCCTCTGACTTTTATAATCCTTGCATTTCGTCTTCCACAAGATTTCTTGTTCCCTGAGGGGAGGAACTTTATGGAAACACCCCATGTATGACTGAGTGTTCCCAGGTCTCTCACTCTCTGTACACTTTCAAGTTGTGAGTATTTGCTCTCATCCTACTGCAAAAGGAAGTTTCACTGACGATGGCTGAGCAAGCCACTGATCTATGAACAAAGCAGAATGTCATTAGGAGTCCTTTTATTGTTACATTCCCAGAACGGTAGCACTTGGTTTTCTCCTAGGTGTCTGGCCTATGTAGTCTCAGGTTCTTGGTCACCTAAGCAACATTGTGTACAGTTCTATCTCACGGGCCTTAATCAAACCAGATATTGGCTGGTCACCCCCACCAGCTTTGTGCCCTTGTTGCTCTAGCAGTGCACATCCGGCAGATCACCATTGTAGACTGAAGGGTTTGTAGCTGGTTGGTATTCACCTTTCTCCTTTGGTAGCTTTGAGAGTACCTTCAAGTACCACGGATACTAGTCTGTTGGGGTAAAGGCTCTAGGTAGGCACAAGGTTAGCTTCTCCATGTTCAGTGGGTTGTGTAAGTGTTGTCTTTAGCAATAGGGCCTGACCATCAGTTTGTGGAGAGCAACTGATAGTCCTAGGAATAATTTGGGCTGTTTGGGGGCTCTCCTGAGGCCAACGAATTGATTAGATATAACCCATTTCTGGTATTGGAATTTGGTGATGAGAAGTATCCCAGTGGAATTCCATCTCCTCAGTTATTTGGTAATTCTATTTAGATCATCTTCGAATGTGTATATATTTTAGGACTCTTCTACTATATGAGTGTAGTATTAATATGGATCCATACAACCTCTCAAATGTTTTCGTGTTAGCTGTACTTCCCTGTGTTTCCTCCCTAGCCTCTCTCTTCCCCCCTTTTCCAATTCCTCCTCCTGCTGCAGTCCACCATCTTACCCATCCATAACTATCTATTCTCTTCCCCTTCCTAGGGAAAGCCAACCTCCTCCTTAGTCCCTTACTCTATTCCTAACCTCTGTGGTTAAATGGATTGTAGCTTGTTTATTGAAGACTTAACAGCTAACATCCACATATAAACAAATTGTATCCAAACTCCTAGAAGCTTTCAACCAACACTGAATACCCCCCATATTGAAGTTCCTTCCTCCTCCTCTGCCTAACTAATACCCCAAGAGCACATAGAAAGTGGGACTGCTCTTCCAGCTACGCCAGCACACTCCTCCTTCCACACATGTCCACAAGGTTTTCCCATCCGCCCTCCCTCCCTCACCTTGCAGTCTTATACAAAGATACTCTGGTCTCCTATGTCATCATTGAAACTGTCATAAATATTTCAGCCAAAGTTAATTCTTTCCTTGGAGCTCAGGTCTGCTTCTTAAAATAATTATCCATATTAAAAGTTAGTTCTATATTCTTCAGAGGGCTCACTAAAGGAAAATACCCCTAGTGCTACAGCAGTCTACAATCCAAGAGCTCTGCACACACATTCAGTAGTAATAATCCAAGAGCTCTGCACACACATTCAGTAGTAATAATCCAAGAGCTCTGCACACACATTCAGTAGTAATAATGACACTCATGATGGCTAGGTAATCTGGGGTACTTTCAGCTAGACTCCAAAGTAATAAGTCTTCAAGATACATGTGTGCCCCAGGTTTGTATTCTTCTAACCATATCCTTTGACCTTTATATACAAGGGAAGTCAGAAAACAGTGGTCAGAAAACACTTTATATTTCTCTGGAAGCTTCTGAGCTATGATTAGAAGCAGCAGAATGGTTCACTTGTTTAACAATGCAAAGATGTGATGCATTCTCTTATGTTGCATTGTTTAACTCTGTGATGCTGTGTTACTTTTCCTGACTAAAACAACTGACTGGTCTAATAAAGAGCTGAATGACAATAGCTAGACAGGAAAGAAATAAGTCGAGCTGCCAGGCAGAGAAAATAAATAAAAGGGGAAGAAGGGAGAAGCAGGAAAAAAAAAGGAGAAGAAGAGGAAGATGCCTGGAGCCAGCAAGCCAGTGACACAACTAGCCCTGGAGTAAGAAGTAAAGAAAGAAATATAGAATAGAGGAAGGTAAAAGCCCAGAGGTAAAAGTTAGACAGAATCATTTCCGTTATAAAAGATGGCTAGAAACTAGCCAAGTTAAGGCCAGGCATTCATAGGAAAGAATAAGTCTCCGTGTATTTATTTGGGAGCTGGGTAGTGGGGCCTCCAAAGAGCAAAGAGTAAAAACAAAAACAACTACAACGGCACATTTGTGCCCGTGTCAGAGGTATGATCACCCATAAGCTAAAGATTGGCATGGAAAAAAATCTTCTAAACATCAAATGCAAATAAATTCTTTGAAAAAGAGCTCAACATGTATTTGCATGTATTAAACCTGTTCTGTGCTTGCTGCGATGAGACTACCTGTGTTTGCCTGTATGTTCACCACTTCGATATGCCTGTTGAGTTGTGACACTAAAGTCACTAAAGTCAGCCCTTCTTCTCAAATGTTATTCAAAGAAACTGGGGTTTTGATAAAATGAAAGGTTGCTTAGTGGAGTCCGATGATCTGTGGCTTCCTGTGAAGAACTGATCTAATTAGTGGCCTTATTGGGAACTCACTACTCTGAACATGTAGTAATATGGTATATGATGGAAACGTCACATGTGCTGGGTCTGCCTAGATTCTGAGGTAATGGGATTAAAACAAAGGCAAGACCATGAATATTCTGAATGACCTTGTTAAGCCACACATTAAATTCATTAATACAGTTGTAAATAACTACTGTGACACAGAGTGTATTCTGGGTGCATTTTAAAATGAATTATTCATAAGTGATCATGCCCAATGCTTATTTACATGTTAGGGGTTAAGCACCAGGTCATTGACACCTGTTATATTTGAATGTGCTCCCTTTTGTAAAGTCAAAATGATGTGGGAGTCCCCTCTGTATGCTGTGAATATGATTGGTTAATTAATAAAGAAACTGCTTTGGGCCTATAGCAGAGCTATAGGGGAACAGAGCTAGGTGGGGAAAACTAAGATGAATGCTGGGAGAAAGAAGGGCAGAGTCAGGGAGAAGCCATGTAGCCCCACCGAACCCAGATGGAACTTTAGCCAGTAAGCCACAGTCATGTGGTGACACACAGATTAATAGAAATGGGTTAAATTAATATGTAAGAGTCAGTCAATAAGAANGGGGAAAACTAAGATGAATGCTGGGAGAAAGAAGGGCAGAGTCAGGGAGAAGCCATGTAGCCCCACCGAACCCAGATGGAACTTTAGCCAGTAAGCCACAGTCATGTGGTGACACACAGATTAATAGAAATGGGTTAAATTAATATGTAAGAGTCAGTCAATAAGAAGCTAGAGCTAATGGGCCAAGCAGTGACTTAAATAATACGGCTTCTGTGTGATTATTTCAGGGATAAACGGCCGAGACGAACAAGCGGACTCCTACATCTAAAACAGTTATGAAGATTTTAACTGGCTTGGTTAATAGCCCAGGGATCATCAGAGAGTGGACTCAGATTAAACCTAGGCCCTAAAACTGAAAAGAACATTGCAGGTACCCTAGGATAAGTGAAAAAAAAAATCCCACTGTCCAGTAGAGACTCTTTCTATGGCACACAGGAGGATCAGAGACTAGCCAGTGAGGGTAATGCCCATTCTTATTTAAGAGAACATCCATGTACTGGGCTCCATCCCTGTTCAGATCCTTATATGTTGATCAGTCTGTTCTGAGAAGTCACCACCTGGGTCTGTGCTCAGGGGAGCTACAACCCAAGCAGCATATGCTCTTCAATTCAACTCAAGAGTTATTCATCCTCCCTACTACTTGTACTGGCTTTTGGGAACCTATTCTCTTTGGATAGATAACCTGATCAGCCTAGATATAGTAGGGAGGAATTTGGACCTTCCCCAAAGCAATGTGTCTTACCCTCTCTGAGGAGTGAACGGGGATGGGATGAGGGAGTAGGTGGAGGGAATTGGAGGAGGGGAGGGATTGGGAGGAGGGGAGGGAGTGGGAACTGGGATTGGTATGTAAAATGGAAAAAGATAGATTATTTTCTTTTAAAAAATAAAATAAATTTAAAAAAAAGTTATTCATCCATGGTTACTGGCCATCCAACCTTGTGTAAGTGAGGAGACAAGTTTGGGAGGTGGTGTGGAAGTTCGCCCTATGTGCTGTGATTACCATTAATGAATAAAGAAACTACCTTGGCCTGTTGATAGGG
>LOJH01024009.1:0-17628 GCA_001685095.1 Ellobius talpinus | reverse complement strand
TCACTGTGCCGTCTGCTCGTAGAACTGCAGACCTGGTGGCAGGGAAGGACAAGGTGGAGAGGACCATCCTGGTCCTCCATAGCAGCCCTGTCCTCATGGGGCTCCCAGCTGGCTCACCAGTAGAGTAATTAAAATGATCTTGTCCATCAGTTGCTGGATGAAGGTTCCATGATGTCAATTAAGGTGGTCATCAATCTGACTACAGGGCAAGGTCAGTTCAGGCACCTATAGCTTAGGGTCTTAGCTGGGGTCATCCTTGTGTATTCCTGGGAATTTCCCTAGTGCCAGGTTTCTCGCTAGCCCCATAATGGCTCCCTCAATCAAGATACCTTTTTCCTTGCTTTCCCTCTCTGTCCTTCCCCCAACTCAACCATCCATTCCCTCAAGTTCTCCTCCCCCCTGTCCTTCTCTCTCCACCCTCATGCTCAAAATTTTCTCAGGAGGTCTTGTCTATTTCCCCTTCCCAGGGGGGTCCATGTATGCTTCCTTTAGGGTTCTCCTTGTTTCCTAGCTTCTCTGGGGGTGTGGATTATAGGCTGGTTTTCCTTTGCTTTACATCTAATACCCACAGTGAAGCACTGGACTAAGCTCCCCAAGTCCAGTTGAAGAGAGGGAAGAGTGATAATATGAGCAAAGGGGTCAAGACCTTGATGGGGAGACCCACTGTAACAACTTACTTGAGCTAATGGAAGCTCACTGACTCTGGACTGAAAGCAGGAGAACCAGCATAGGATGAAACTAGACTCTCTGAATGTGGGTGACAGTTATACGGCTGGAGCAGTCTGTGGGGCTACGAACAATGGGACCAGGATTTATCCCACTGCTTGAACTGGCTTTTTGGTGCCCATTCTCTTTGGAGGGCTGCCTTGCTTAGCCTAGATACAGTGGGGAGGGCCTTGGTCCTGCCTCAAAACAATGTGCTAGATTTTGTTGACTCCGCATGGGAAGCCTTACCCTCTCTGAGGAGTGGTTGGGGGGGGGAGATGGAGGGATCAGGAAGGGGGAGTGGGAACTGTGATTGGTATGTAAAATGCAAAAAGATTGCGTTTTTTACAAAGTAAATAAATTTGTAAAGAATGATCTTATCCACAACCTGGGAACCCAATACAGAAGCTCTTCCAGCTTTGACAAGGGAGAGTTTTGGGATAAACTTTGTTTTAGCGAAAAACAAAGTAGAGTGAAGTTGGTTTAAACAATGCACTTTGGGTGATAATAGTGTGCCAGGGTCTGGTCATCAGCTGTACCAAATGGACCATTCTGGTTGGTAAGAGGGTAGTGGAGGAGGTTATATACTCTGGCAGGGATGGGGACTGGGGCTAGGGCAGGGAGACATGACAGAAAATGATAGTCAATTTTGGTCTACACCTAAAAACTTGTCTATTTAAAAAAATGATCTTTATAAACGTGTTCTTTAAACAGATATTAATTTGTCACAGCAGCTCTGAACCCTACTGTTCTTGGAGAAGACTGGGAGGGAACCAAGAGCTCTCTCTCTCTTTCTCTCTCACCCCCTCTCTCTTTCTTTCCTTCTTCTATTCCTCTCTTCCTGTGTTTGTGTAAATTCCTGTGCAAGTGTATTCAAGGGTGTAGAGGTCAGAGGTTGAAGTCACAACCTCTTCTGCTTCTCTCTGCTCCATCTTTTTGATACAGGATCTTTCTGTGAACCTAACACTCACTGATTTAGTAACACTGCTTTCTCAGCAAGTCCCAGGCATCCTCCTGTCTCAGTACCCCAACACTGGGGTTACAGGCACATGCCACCACACCCTGCTTTTTACCTGGGGTTAAGCATCCAAACTCAGGTCCTCATACTTCCCCAACAAGCACCTTGCCAGCCACGCTGCCCCTCAGCCCCGCCCAGGCATTCATTTTCAATTTCTTAAACTGGTGTAATAAGCAAGATGATAAATGGGAGAAGTGGGACTTATTTATCTAAGCAACTGACAATACTTGGTCTTGGAATTAAACACAGAGTTTAACTGCCTGCCTGAGCCTGTAGAGGGCTCATCCACTGTGCAACCTTGCAGAAACAAAAGAGCAGACAATAGAAATACTCTTCTCTCCAGACAACTGCTGGCCAGTCACTGATAGAAAGTTAAAAAAAAAATGAAGCCAGATGTGAGAATACATACCTGTAGTCCCAGCACTTGGGAAATGGGACTGAGGGCATAGGATGTTCATGGCCAGCCTCGGCAGCATATGGAGTTCGAAGCCAAGCTAGGGTGTATGGAACTCTGTCTTTAAAAAAAAGAAGAAGGGGGAGGGGGAGGAGGACAAAGAGAATCAAAAGCTATTTTTAGTTCCTTTCTTTAAAAAAAATAATAAAGATGGAATTCCCGCTGTGTATTCTTTTCCTTGCCTCTATGTGCTGAGTCCCTAGATGAAGATGCACTGTGCGGCCACACTTGCTGGAAGGGATAATTTGCTGGTCCCAAAGGACTTCATGGGATCCTGAAAGAATATTTTATGAGATGGGCCCTGAAAGAGGAGCGTTTGTCTGCCCCACGTATGCTGCTTGTGTCAGAGAAATCCCTATAAATAGCATTAACAGAGACCAAATGCATCCATTTCGATGCAAAGTTTTATCACCCACCAAGGGAATTTAGCAGGGTGAAAGGAAACGAAGAGGGGGAAGGGGGAAGTCATTTGAGTAGGGCATGCAGGGCATGGTTCATAACTCTTTTATTAGGACCAGAAGGTCAAGGTCTTTAATAGCTGTGAGATGGAAAGTTAAAATCATTGTCAGCCAGACAATCCAAAGAATACAAACAGAAAACTGAGAGAGTCTAATAATCCAAAGGTTAGGGAGATTATATTTAAAAGGTGACTTGGAGAATTAGAAAGGGAGGTTTATGTGATTTTTGCTTAATCAGAATAGAATGTGGTTGGCTTAATTTCATAATTAAAGTGTCTGGATGGTGCTGTTCTGATCCTGATAAATCCAAGGTTTTCTTACTCTCCTCAAATAAAAGGGTTGAAGGCACTAAAAGGAATTAGCATGTACTAGAAGTGACATAAGAGACTTTTGTCATAGAAGAAATATAGCCATCAGACTGGCTTGCTGGCCTGCTGCACATTGACAGAATCCACAACAAATCATTGGTAATTCAAGACCACATCTGCAAAAAAAAAAAGCCTGCATGAGGATTATCTGTACCATATGGCAAGAAAATGCCTCTGCACACGGGAAAAGGTACATTTTTCTCTACTCCTGAGATGGAAGCAATTCCACCTTTAAACTCGGTGAATTAAATCGCAGTGAAAGACAACAGGACTGTCTCCATTAGGGATTTGGACATCTGATGGAGGGCCTGCTAAGATCAGCAAGACAGCTGGCAAGATGGCAGACAATACCAGCGGAGTGCTACTGCTGGTGGTGCCACCGTCGTCTGCTCCGCGTCCTAACATCAGCACGATGCCCTGGCTTGGAAAATTAATCTGTCCTTGACCGTGATGCTCAGCCTCGGTAACTGCATCCCTTCCGCTCCACCTCCCTTCGGGACCCCGTGGGAACCACTCTCCAACTTCTTTGCATAGAAGTCCTCATTCATTCGGGGTCTTATGGACCAACTTGCCTATGCTTTGGTTTAAATGATGTGGCATAAATAGCATAATAAAATTAAATATGGTCTGGCATATGAGCAAAACTGAGGCTTTTATCTTGTTCTGTCTCCCACGCCATTCCTTTCAGATCTAATTGTGTGCAGACAATTTAAATCTGAAATAGTTAGAGTGTTACCCCAGCTGCAGTCCTACTTTTTTTTTAATAATGAAAGAGCCGCTGCTTCCCTCTTCAGCATGGACCACATGCAAACACCCAAACCCTCCTACAAATGATTGATTGAGCCACTAAAGGCATCAAAATCCTATAATTGAGCTGTCTGAACAATATCAAACGCCCACAGAGGGGGAAAAAGAATGCAGATCTATCCCGTCATAAAGAATGCCTGTTTAATTGGGATCAACAACCTCCTTGTCTGTGTTTCGTCCCCTCAGCCACTATGCCAGGCACTCTGAACCCTCCCCTCTGATTCGCCCCCTGGAACTGCCTGATTTAATGGAGGGTCGATACCTTGACCAGTGTTCGCTGCACACTCTCTGCTGCTTCTTATTGAACACGGACCTAGCACCATTTGCCTCTTTGGTCTTTGCAAACAAACCTGCATTTGTTGAATAACAACTCAACAAGGTTTTCTAACCTCTACCACATCTGATGTTTTGCCCCCCCTTTGGGTCACCTTGCTGTCTTTCATTGACGATGTCAACTATAATTTATCCCTTTTGCTAAAGCCACAGGAAGCTAGGTCCCTCTGAAGCCAGTGAGAGCATCCTAAGCTGATTGCAATTGTAATAAACTGCTGTCCACCACGCATGCACTTCACCTCCTCCCCACACTTGGAGCTGTCAGTCATTGGCGGAGCCCTTTTACTGCCTGCATATTTCTGCCTATAATCAAGTCATTACAGCAGAGGCTGCTTTTGTTAAGGAAAGGCTGGGCACTTAGAACTGGGTTTGAAGATGTGTTTTTCTTTGAATGATGACAGATTCTAATAAGTGTTGTTTTCCCTAGCCACCTTGGAAGGACCACCAGGTTGGAGGTGGTCTTTCTATATCTTGTTTGGTTGTTGCTTACCTACGCATAAGCTAATGTCAAAACTCAGCAAACTCAACATTTACAATTAATGGATTCTGTTGTATTAAAAGTGTATTTCCCAACAATGATCTTAAGAAGATAGGTATAGCTGGCAGAGACAGATAGCTACATGAAGCCCCTGCCCACCACAAAGCCTAGCTAATCCACGTGGCACACAAACCTTCCTATGTTTCTAATTTTGTACCTCGGATCAAATTAACCAAATGAAATCCAATTTGAAGTTTTTGTTTCATTCAGAGATTGTGAATGTAAGATTCTGAAAAGTTGGCATGCCATCGAAGTCCTCCCAAGAGTTTAATCAGACAGTACAAGTTATTACTCTGACGTGGTCATGCAAAAAACAAATAGCCCGAATCCCACCCTGCCCCATCCCTGAGTTCACACAGCTAGAGGCAAGAGGCTTGTACAGAGAATTTCAAAGAAATCACCATCCTCCACAAGTCTCTCTTTCCTTGTCATGGAAAATGAAGCTAGTGTGTCTGAGTTTGGAGAAATCCCAAACCCAGGGCTAGCAAAAAGCCTTGGGCCAAAAAGATGATAGAAAAGACAGGTGAAAAAAAGTCACAAATTCTCTGTGTATCACGTTTTTTTAACATTGTTTTCATCATTGAGGTAGGGAATCATCAAGGTGAGAGCCAAGCTCCGCTGCTCCCTGCAAATCAAAATCACCTAACAAAGAAGAGAAGGGAGGAGAGAGCAAGGCTATGGCATAGTATTTCTACCTGGGGGAACACTAAGAGGAATGCCTTTGTTGTCAAAATATGTCCTTGGTGTCATTCACGTATCACAGAAGTAGTAACATACCAATTAAGTAGACTTTTGGAAAAACTTGTATTTTCCTTGATGAGGGTAAATTGCCTGATATAAACACTGGGAAGAACTGATATGAACAAGGAAATAAAATTCAGTCTGGAATGGAATATGCATTCTAATATTAGATGTTACAAAGCAAAGAATTCACACCGTGAAACATTCCATATGTGATCGAGCCTCAGTTATCCAAATCAGTGGTGTATAGGAGGAATAGGATAAACAAATTATACTTAGTTTTTGAGGGTATCCACACAGGGACAGTTACACACATGCACACATACACGCACACACATACACACACACACACAGCTTTTGCATTCCCATGGTCTTAGCATTCTTCACAGTCAGCCTATTGCTCACAATGTGGACTCCAGATGGAGGATGGATTCGAAAAAGCCAAGCAGCAAAGTTCGCATGAGTGTGCCCCGTGTGGTCTCACTGTACTTTGAGAAGGTGTCGAAATGGTTTTAAAGCAGCTCAAAGGGAGAAGCGCTGTTCCCCGAAGATGCTTCCTATTTGCTGAGCCTAGGTAGCATTTATTTGCTCTTATTTGCATTTAACAAACTGACCATTCTTCTTCTGTAAATTCAGAGGTGTTTTTAAACCCATTACACTGAATCCTTATCTTGTCCCTTCCTGGTCATTCATAGGACTACGTCCTGGCCAGTCAAGGCAAGAGGTCTAATCAGAGACTATGTCCTTTCAAAGGTTTAAAAGAATTTCCCTATATTAGTGATCTTTAGACACACAATCTCTGGGAAATACACAGCTCTCTTCCTATCTAATTAACCACCTGATTTAAGTACTCCATATTAGTAACACATGCTATATCAATATGTAGCAAGCATGGGACAAAGTTTTCTCTGTTCACTAACTCAGTCAGTCCTCAGTATAACTCCTTAACGTAGGTATTCCATCAGACAACAGACCAAGGAATCACAGGTCACAGATCATAAATAGTGCTCACAAAGTCACATCATAAGCAAATTCAAACTCAGCTCTCTTGGAAGCTCAAGTCCATGAGACTGAAGATGGAAAATTAGATATAAATTTCCAGCAGGGTACTCATGTAGCAAGGATATTGACAACATGAAAATCTGTACCTTTTCATACACTGAGAAGACACAGCTATGTTTCAGCTTTGTTTCTTCATGGAGGGAGCTGGTAAGTCAAAGTAGTTAAGAACCAGACAGATAAACAGTCCATCTGGCTTTAAACTACACTTGCTGACTGTCTTGGTTAGCTTTATGTCAAGTTGATATAAACTCATTATTTAGGAAGAGGTACCCAAAAAAAAGGGCATGGAATCTACCCAAAGAACTGTTATTAAAGACAAGAGATGTGAACTCCATTTTTCAGGTAAGTGGCAATATGAAGACTCTAAGTTACTGTCCAGCTCCAATGAGCAAAAGTCCCACGTCCCACCAGAACATCACACTGAGGTTTGCACGCAGTCTGAGTAAATGAAAGAAATTAGCCTTCGAACAGATATGAAAATATTTGGAAGGTGTTCTATGCTCAGTATTAACACAAGTGGTTTTACATTTATTACTTCAATGATCTGTTCAACAACCTAATCTATAAAGACTGTATGATGATACTACCCATATTTTATATGTATAAAAATGTTGACGAAGAGAGGTTAAGTAACCAAGACCTGTTACACATAAGACTGGATCCTCCTTCAGCATGACTGGCTCAAGACCTAAGGGGTTCACACATAATTATTATGTCCGTCATCACTCAGTGAGCCAGTTAATGAAGGAACCAGTACACTCAAGCTGGCTGTCTCACCCCGAGCCCTTATCACTGGTCCACATGATCTCAGTCTGATTCACTTAGATTCTAGTCTTGACCAAGTGGCCAGACTTTAAAACTGTCTGAAGTCATCTCCACTGCTTTGCTGTTTCACAGCCTGGGGGTTCTCTGGGCTCCAGTAATGATCCCGATGAGACAAGAAAGAACCCAATATGGATGTTGATGGACATGGGCCCATGATTGTGTCTCAGCACAGGCTGGCTGAGTGGCTGTCAGCCCTGACTGCGCATTAGCAACACCACAGGATCTCTGAAAAAATACCAATGCCCAGTGCCACCCCCAGCCCCGTTAAATCAGGTCCCCTGAGGGCGGAGTCTGAGCATGACAACTGTTTTGAGAGCACTGTCTTTGGTTCTGTTGAGTCCAGTGTTGGGAACTCTGAATTAAAGATGAAACCCATAGTCAGCAAGAGGAGTTAATGGAAGACACATAACCAAGTCTTCTAGAAAACTCTCCAAAATGATGCTCTCCGTGGTACCATACTCTGCTTCTGTTTGTTTGGGCTTTGTTTGAAACAGAATCCTACTATATTGCCAGCTGGTGTCAAACTTTACGGCTCAGGTGACCATCCCACATCAGTATCCCAAATAGGTGGGGTGACAGACTCAAGTGTCACTATGCCCGGCTCCACTCTACATACTTCAAAATTAAACAGATGAAAACACTATCTTTAAATTTATAAGATTTACATACAGGTATTTTGTGAAGTGGAAAGTCCCTGGGAGAGCAGATGCCTAGCAAAGGCAAGGCCCTAGATTCAATTCTTAGCACTCCCAAATAGGAAAGAGGAAAGCCTTAAAGGAAGACAGGCAAGTATAAGCACAGACATACGTACATGCAGGTGATAGTCATGCTTGGATAAACACTTATCTTTTATGTCACTGCAGTTCTATGTCCTTTTTGTCTAGTTTTCAAAGTTATCATCAACATTTCATTAGTACTTGCATTTCAACACCATGGACTGAGCATGCACACATACACACATACTCACACACACATACGTGCACCATGTCAGTGCTCTGTAAAGCTGAGACCCCGTGGACACATGCATGCAAACACACACACACACACACACACACACACACACACATGCACCATGTCAGTGCTCTGTAAAGCTGAGACCCCGTGGACACATGCATGCAAACACACACACACACACACACACACACACACGCACGCACCATGTCAGTGCTCTGTAAAGCTGGGACCCCATGGACACGTGCATGCAAGCACACACACACCCGTGTATCATGTCCGTGCTCTGTAAGACTCACCTTTGCCTCTTTCTAAGATCAGGCAGAAGTGACTGGAGCTGCTGACAGATGAAAATGCCAGCACTCTAGATACAGTCACACATTTGAACCCAGGAAGTAAATGCCTGAGACTCTGCTGGATTCCCATTATCATTTAAATTGGAACATTTTAATTTTTACAGCATCTTCTGCTGGGTTTTTACAGAAGTGTGTGCTTAATCATTTTTCATGTCACCTAAAGAATTTCATGTACACCGCTGAAAGGGGGAAAGGCAATGGTATTAAGAGATTTAAAATAAATTGAACATTCCTGTCGCGTTTTTCTGAATGACTTACCTCCATAAATCTCACCTCTCACATGATGCCATTTGTTTCCTCCACACTGTTTCTATATGGTGTAATAATTTCATGCTCCCTTGACTTCTAAAGGGTTAACAAAAGGTTAGGGGAACAGAAATCAGGTAAGGAAGTGGGAAAGGAAAGCGGCAATCTGGTCCCTGTTGGCACATAAACCAAATGAGTAAGAATTTCATGGAAAGGAAGCAAGGCACCAGCATTCCTTGTATTTCACACAAGGCTCTGTCTTGGAAGACACACATCAAGACACCTTAAAAACACCGTTCGTATATTCCTCCTTGCACAGCAATAAGAAAGCCCAGAACGGTATCAGGAAAACATAGAGAACTATCACTCTAGTGGCACGTACAACCTACCAAATTACATGACAAAATTAAGATAAAAATGAAAGCTAATTGGATGGCCTGACTTTACAGACCTGTGAACAACGTTAATCTGGGCATGTTCCATAGGGTACATCTGGTTTCATTTTGGTATGCTCAATGTGCAACCCTGCGGAAGCTGAGAAAGCTCACCTAGTGCAAAAGACTATCACAGGTGCCAGGGAACCATCAACATCAGGCATGCGCAGGTTGGGCTCTTGACTGCTCCCTGGTATCCTCCCTCAGTAAGGTGAACAATGAAAGCTCCTGCACACCTCCCAAGCTCCTCACATGCTGGTTTTTTGGGAACCACTCAGGGTTGATCTTACCACCTCTCTCCAGCACCAAAGTCTAGCACATGGGAGGAAGGGGTCACGAGAAATCAGTCACAAATGTGTCCTGCCTTGGGCCTTGGCCTCATCTGAAGCCCAGTGCACTCCCAAAGCCCTTGGGGTTTCTTCACCCGATGAATAAGAACTCAGATTACACCAGGTGACTGAGGTGGCACACACCTTTAATACCAGTACTTGGGAAGCAGAGACAAGTGGATCTGAGTTCGAGGCCAGACTGATCTGCATAGTGAGTTCCAGGACAGCCAGGGCTACACAGAGAAACCCTGCTTCAAAAAACCAGAAGGAGGAGGAAGAAGAACTCAGATTACTTCACTGCCAAACAAAAGATTTCCACCTTGAAATGTGATGTTTCACTGCTCAAGCCATTGTTTCAAAAGAATACACACTGTCTCCAGCAGATAATTCATCTCAACAACTTGATCAATAGTCTAGACACAAACTTACCTTGTGGAGCTCTGTGCTCCAGGCTGTGACCATTGGGCATAGCTCCATTTACCAAAGTTCTAAATTTCCTTCAGACTTAAGAATCCACACCAGCTAAATCAGGTTATGTCTCCAACGCCAGAGACTGCCATTGTCTTCTGGGCACTTCTCTTTCTTCCATGGTTTTCATCTAAAGAACTGCTCATGACTCCAGACAGTAGACCTTAATAAGGTCTCAGTAGAACTGAGTCTGAGCTACCACCTGAGAAAATATATTCCACCATTACCCAAGAATGCAGTTTGTCAAGGCTGGACATGAATCAGTTAGCTACATTAAATATATGTTTCTCCAAAGTTCTGAGCCATTTATTTTCAGTTCACAAAGGCACAACACATATGGTCCTTAGCAGTAAGTATTAGAATATGAATAGAGAAACTAATGATTTGGTAGTTTTTCAAAAATGGACTCTCAAATTGTTGTTTCTTCTTTTTAAATTGCAAAGTTACTGATCCTTATAAACCTCTTTTTCCCGTTTCAGTAATTAGGAAACCCGGAGTCCCAGAGAGGCTGACCCAAATCCGATACACGGTCATCTAAAGGTAGAAGTGTGAACCAAACAGTGTTCCTGCTTTGTTATGTGTCTACTCAAAGGAGCTGAAAAGTTTCATGAAGAATAGGAGAGCTAAAGATTCATCCTTGTGGAGCAACTCATTGGGACCCAGGAAGCCTGCTGAGGAAACCGGTCCCTCCTCCAAAAGATAGAAAGGTAACTAAAAGAGTCAAGAGTTGAACGAGACCTCCAGCTCTAGCCATCTTAAAACTTTTTCTGGTTTTTAGGCATACTTGTATTAAGGAAGATACCAACAAATGCAAGTTTGCAAATCAGATCAATCCAAAGGTGTGGTTTATGTCAAGAAAGAGACCAGGATTATTGCTTTACAAGCTTCCTCAAGGGTTTCTCTGACATAATGAGCTCCCTTGCAATTAATAAAGATCTATTGGGCCACAACTCTTAGGTCTGTTTCTAGTGCATTCAACAAGGTGTGCCCCGTCCCTGCAGACACCACTTATTTACTTATTATGATTAGGAGCACACTGCCACATGCTGTGGCGTGTGGGGAAGACACAGAGACTCACTGTGTACTCGTTCCTAGTGTGTCTGTACCTGGGGATGCAGAACAAACACACCTACCAGGTAACATGCAGCAGATGACCCACGGTTGGTAGCAAGGGACAAGAGCCTAAGGTTCATTGTGAACCTGTACCCCAAGTCAAAGAAAAGCAGCCAAAGACAGGTAAAGTCAAACTGGGAATGTACCATCACTGGAGGGCACGGAAAGACAGCCCTTCCTGGGCGACACGTCTCACTATGCTAAATCTATGAAGGACATTGTTCTTCTGAAGAAGAATAGAAAACAAATCCCAGACTGTTCTCAGGATGTTACAATACCAAAAGGGACAGGAACAGACCAAGCTTATTTCATGCTGTTCCCTCCCCGACTCTGAACTGCACTCCTGACAGATCATACAGTTATTCTCAAAACTAGCAAGATATTCAAGAGAAAGGAGACTGCCTGTGTAAGCCCTGGGCTACCTGGAGAGTTAAGCTTGTTCTATTCCACCAATTATTTTTACTTTCAGCAATAAATAAATAAATAAATATTCACACAGAAATTGTTCAGGATTGTGGTTGAATTCCACATAGCCTGAAACCTAGGCCTTTTTTCCTCTCCCTTCCCTTTCTTCTCCCCTCTCCCCATTTCTTTCTTTTCCTCTCCTTACTGGCTTCCTCCCTGACTTCCTCCCTCTCTCCTTCCCTCCCTCCCTTTCTCATCCCTGCCTTTCTCTTTGTCCTAGGCCTAGGTTTCAGGCCTAAGCCAAAGTCTTGAAGAAGGAACCAACATCTGGATCAAGGGACACACCCGCTGTCACTATAACTGCTCCAACCATGTCTCTTTGACTGCTTGTGCATAGGGATAATCACTGAGTTCACAGGACAGCAGTGGCATTAAATGAGGTACATTATTTCACCCCAGCAAAGGGTGGAGAGAACATCTAATTAGTGGAGTTCTGACAAATTTCGCTCTACGATCTCAATGGTTGCTTATGTGAGGAACATCGCAGTTAGGGCTTTTAGCATCATTATCATCCTCAGGCGCTCATTTGTGATCCTTACCTGCCCAACCCCTGGAGAAAAGTGACATGAACCTGTGAGCTTGACAAAAGCCCATGTGTTGTCCATGGGGATAATTGGCCTTGAATTAAAGGCCCAGCATTCCATTCTCTAACCTCCAAGCATAAACAAACCACCCCATGCTTATCACAGTGCAACTGCGGCCTCCCTAGGCTCATTAGGGCACACAAACAAGGACAGCTTAGTGTCCTGCCTACCATCCAAACCAGCTCTCCAGTCCATCCAGAGAATATGACAGACATATACATGCTTAAACTTAAATAACCAATTTTCTTCATATAATTTACAACTCAATACTCAAATATGAACAGAAAAATTCACTAGTAATAGAATAACTTTATCTTTCCATGATTAGCATAGGGATTAATGAAAACATTTGAGATGGGAAACATTTTTAGACACTGTGAAGTTTATTGGTAGGGTCAGTGGGTTTGTTTAAATATTATTACCTAATACATTTTATGTTGGACTGATGATAAAATATTTTGGCATTAAGAACAAAAGGAATTTTGCCCAAGGCTTTTCTCATTTGCAAAATGAACTGAAGACAAAACTAAAGGTTCTTGTTCCATAATCCCATTACAGGCTCAACCAGCCAATAAAAAGTATCCAGCTGGCTTCGAGGAACGGGGTCCAGCCATGATTTATTCTGTTGAAATCCTCGCAATTAGTCACCTCAGCACAACCATTTTCAAATTTCCTTTCATTTTGTACTGGAGAGACCCACCCTACATGATTATTTTTGGAAGAAAGTATCTTCTCTCCCAAACAAGAAATTTCCATAACAAGATGAAAGGCGACACATTGAATGTGCAAATTTACGAGTTCCAGGAGAATTTGTTCTGTCCAGCAGTAATTTGGTTTCAGATCTGTGTCTCATCTAGGCAGAAACAGTCACCCAGTCATTAAATAAAATACCAAATTTTCAGATTCTCTGTGACAACACAGCAGTCCATTTGAGTAGAGCTCTTCTCGGAACATTGTTAATATCGTCCTTAAAATAATAACACATATTCGTGGCAGCCAATCTTAAAAGTGTATTAGCAAAAAGGACAGAGAAGTGAAATGATCTGATGTCTCTTCTGCTTCTCAGAGATGGTTTCTGAAAAACTGAACTATCGTTACCAGTCTTTCTTTCTTCATGTATGCGTGCGTACACACATTTAAGCCTTCAACATATGCTTGGGTGTGAAACACTCTGGAGATTTGAACTGAAAGACCATAGCATTGGTCCCAAATCTCTTTCTCTTCAACACACACCCAGACAGAGTCAGTGGTCTTTGTCTCAGAATGATTTTAACTCAGAACCTTTGGGAGAGGGGTTGCTTGTTTCTCATATTCTGTAACTCTTAACAATCTCTTGCCTGGCTTCTGACTCCTACCCCAACCCCTGCCAGCTTCCACTCCCTCCCCTACTGCTCCAGACCCTCAGTCAGCATCTTGCTTTGTTTGCAGCCATGTTGGTTTGTCATATCCACAGACCCCTGACTTGTTTTGTTCTTGAGCTGCAAGGGTCGGGTGTTCTTGGTGGTAGTGACTTGGTTTGGGTTTTGTTCTAGTTATCCATTTCTGGAGACTTATTTGGCTTACTGTTCACAGTCAATCACTGGAGGAAGTCAAGGCAGGAAGTTGGGAAGAACCAGGAGACGGGAATTAAAGTAGAGTTCGTGGAGGAACACTGCTCCCCAGTGTCTGTCCCATGACTTTCTCAGCTTGCTTTCTTATGCAACCCAGAACCATCTGCCCAGGGGTGGCGCCACTCACAGTGAGTTGAGTCCCTGACATCAATCACTAATCAAGAAAATAGGGTGCTGGAGAAGTGTCTTTAATGATAGTCATTGTTCTCATAGAGGAAGGCCAGCATTTAATTCCCAGCACTCATGCGGAGGCTCACAACTATCTATTGACTTCAGTTCCAGCGACCCGATGTTCTCTTCTGGCCTCTGTTGGCACCAGGCATATAAGTGGTACACATACATACATGCAAGCAAAACACTCATACAATCAGATTTTTAAAAAGTAAGTGTGGAAAAAAAAGAACGTTTATTTTTTAAAACAGAAAGAAAATGCCGCCACAGACTTGTCCACAAGCCAGCCCAAAGGAGGCAGTTTCTCAGTTGAAGTTTCCTCCTTGCTAGTGTCTCTGTCAAGTTGACAAAAACTAACCAGCACAGACTTGAGTTGGGGTTGGGGTTGGGTATTCTGAGACAAGCTCTCAGGATATAGCTTAGGCTGTGGTATTCCTGTTCTTGCTGGGTACATGTACTGTAACTTGTATGCATATTTTCAGGGCTGTTTGGCACTGGGAGACCAATTGGTGTGCTCTCCTCCAGAGAGAAGACCACCTCTCCCACCCCCACCTTTACTCGGTTGCCTGTAGGTCTTTGTGTAGGGCCAAGACCTTGAGGCTCTTCCCAGTCTGGCGGGTTCATTGGCGTCATTCTGATTCAGCTCATGTTTGGGCAGTCATGTTGGAGAGACTTTACGGGTACAGCTTCTGATGCTCAGTGAGATACAATCCCACAGCAAACTCCTGGATCCTCTGGCTCTGTCCACCCCCTTTTCTGCAATGTTCCCTGAGCCTTGGGTGCAGAATGTTTTGTAGATGAATTCATTGGAACTGGGCTCCACAACTCTACGATTTGATCGGTTATGGTTTTCGGTAGTGGTCTCCACCTGTTGCAAAGAGACGTTTCCTTGATGAGGGGTGAAGTTTACACTTATCTGTGGGTATAAGGACTGATGTTTCTAGATATGGTTAAGGATTATGCTGGTTGAGTAAATGAGTGGTTATGGATTCTCCTCACATAACCATGACTGTACTAGCACTGATTAGTTAGCTAGGTTTCAGGTATCCGGTCAGAGGCATCAGGCAAAATACCTCTGAAAAATGTTTGTAGATCAGAATTTTAAAGGAGCTACCTTGATACAGGAGAAGCTGGGTTCTCCTCTTAGGGTTCACAGTCTCATTCATAAAATAATTTAAGAAACTGGAGTTCAACACCATTTTATTAGCATTCAGAAGAGAAAAATTCCAGGGCAGGAAAACTGTCAACCTCAGCAGCTGCCCAGAGGAAGAGCGTAGAAGAGAGAAGAAAAGCCATGCTGCTTAAACTGACAAGGAGGTCAGACACATGGGTAACAATGGCATGTGGTGGAGGGAGCCTTACAGAAAGAATAAGGAAGCCCAAAATGTTAGAGAAATCCAACATGTTAAGGAAAGCATAAAGTGGACCTGGTTGCACAGGCCTTTAACACCAGTACTCCGAAGGCAGAGACAGGAGGATCTCTATGAGTTCAAGGTCAACTTGGTCTACAGAGTGAGTTTCAGGACAGTCAGCACTACATAGTGAAATCCCGTTTGGGAAAGAAAGAAAGGAAGAAAAGAAAGGAGGGAGGAAAGGAAAGAAGGAGGAAGGGAGGAAGGGAAGAGAGAAAGCATAGTTAGAAAATAGAAAGAAAAAAGTTTTGTTTTTCTGAATAATTCAGAACAATGCTCAGACAGAAAGTTGCATGGCTGCAGCCCAGCAGGTTACTGCACTAGACGTGGGGATTCTGGATAGGAAAAGTTTAGTATCCCATTAAAGGAATAAGTACTCCTCTTCTCTCTTTAGCACGGTGAACCCCCCTTTCTGGGCTTGATCCCTCACCAAGTGATCAAGCTGGACCAACTGGAATGTTAGGTCTCCACCCAGGTCAGGTTTTATTCTCTTGGCCAGAAAGATATGTTCCATAGTAGGTCTTTATTACTACTCTAAGATGGATGCTTAACTTTATGAAGATGTGAAATATGGTTTCCGTTCTGGAAAACAAAGTATGGAGACACACATCTCAGATAGGAAGAACTGCTGCCTGTTTCACAGATTCCAACACACACGCACGCGCACACACACACACACACACACACACTCAAAATTACAAACTGTTCAAAGACCACCTACCTGGAGAGAAGACATAGATTTGTTCTTTGCTCTCTTCCTCCCCTTCCAGATAACAAAATATATAGAAGTTTAATACCAGTTGAGAAACTGCGCTGGAGGAGAGTGAGAATCATGTTAAAGACACTAACCACAGCACATCCTACTACCATCCAAAAAGGGGGCTGGTGCCCAAGACAATCTGCAGAACTGTGAGTGTGAATTTGAATGAAGGGGTGGCTGAGCGCTTCTCTGGCGAGCAGGAGGCCCAGTGTTATGCCTTGTGGGGTATGCAAAACAGCTGGGAAAGGAAAAGGTATTGGCTTAGGCGGGGCTAGGCAAGCATCACCTCTGACTTTTAGACAAAGTACACGCTCTCAAACCTGGGAAGGAGGAAAAGGGAAGCAGTAGGGTTTCCATAGAAAGCCCTGGTAGCATCCTAAAGGAGATGACACTGGATGCCATCCAGTAGGCATAGACATCAATAGCGGACTATGTTAGCACTGCCGTGAGGAATGAGAACCCACCTCGTACTCAGCCATGTAAGTTCTGTGTCAGGTGGGAGAATTGAAGTAGAAGCAGGACCATATGGGGGGGGAAGAAAACGACCCTGGGGAGTTGGGAACAAGGATGTGGCAGGGAGCAATGTGTGACTCCGGCGGTGTGTTCACAGAGAAGCTCTTAGCATGCTGTGTGCTACAGAACAGCACATGGAATGTGATTCGATTCCATCGTCGGCGAGAGCAGGGGCTGAAGACATTCAATTCTGTTCAGGAAGAGGGCTATGTTTCCTCTTAGCCTATGTCTGATGTCACGCATACATAGCGCTCAGGAGGTAGAGAAATGGCCTGTCAGGAAGAGGACTGGGAGGTGACATAATGAGCCAGATGAGACCACAGGGAGACCAGCAGGCAATGGCCTCATTTGTGGCTTATATTTCAGAACTGAAGGCAAAGCCAAGAGGAGGGACTTTTCTACTTAAGAAAGTTACATTCATTCAGGATCACTGCCTCTACAGAACATATAAAAGCACAACTTCATGCTTCCTTGAAAATCCTCAATTCAATGGATAAAAACGTGGTTCACCCAGTCAGAGTAGATACAGATGACTTGGCCTTCCAGTTGGGGCGTGACCTGTCGTGCTGGTAAAGGGACCTCGCATCTGTATGGCACCAGCTCAGTGGCTATGAGACCTCAAATAGCTGAGTCCTTCCTACCAATCTAGTTCCAGAAAAGTGGGCCCAAGGGCCCCAGAAATGCAGCAACATTGGCTGGCAGGAGTCCTGCTGTGTGTGATGCAAGAAGATCGGGCGTTGCTCTGCTCACCACAGCTGAGGCCATTCAGCCTGACCAAGAATATGCGGGTGGACAGGAAGTGTCCCAGACACCTGAGGGGGAAGCCAGGCCCCTCCACTAAGCTCGGAGGATAGACAAGAAGAGGAAACAGGAGTTGCCTGAGGAAATGGGGTGGGGAAGAGAAGCC
>LOJH01024008.1:0-19647 GCA_001685095.1 Ellobius talpinus | reverse complement strand
GAAAAGCAGGCCCGTTCCCCTTTCACTACAGCTTAGTCCTTCCTTTAGAAAGGGGTGGGGAGGGCAGTTGAGTGAAGACTTAAGGTATTGGATTAAGTCTCATCTACTTCCCTGAAAAGCTTGAGGCCAGACTCAGGTGAAAACGTGAAAGAAAGTTCTTGGTAAGATGGGCCCAAATATCCCCAGCCTGCAGGTGAGGTAGCTTAGGTATTCCCTAAGAACACTGAGGAAGCCCTGGTTTGCCCAGGACCCGGAGTTACAAGAGCGTTTGCTTCCTAGACACCCATCTTTTCACTGTAACCTTACATTGTGGGAAGGGGAAACTGGTTCATTTTTAATGTGCCAGGCATGCTGATGCAAGCTTNNNCAAGACTCTACCTAAAAACAATAATAACGAGCTCAAAAATCAAAGGATACTGATTCAACCAGATGTAGTGGCACGGCCTGTGATTCTGGCTACTCGGGAGGCTGAGGCAGAATGATCATTTTACGAGGATGAGTTCCAGGCCAGCCTGACCAACAGTCCAAGACCTCCTCTCAGAATATGGTTCTCATCCCAATCATGAGGGTGCCATCTTCATGACCTGATCATTCTCAAAGGCTCCCACTGATAATAAAGTCACCTTGCAAGAGAGGACCCATACGTAAGATGGAGGTGGGGATGCAGGTTGGGCATGAGCAGTCAATCCTTGGCGTATTTCTCCAAGCCTTCTAGTGGCGACTCATTCTACCTATGGTCAGGACCTAGGTTTAAGATTTGGGTAGTGAGAGTGGCACACAATCATGCTAAGAAAGTCAGGGCCAGGGAGTCGATCCTGACAGCCTGGGAGGTTTGCACCAGGAACTCTTCCTTGACCATATATGGCAAGGAGCCCAACTTGGAGCCTGAGTCAAAGGCCCCAGCCTGCCTCCCAGCTCAGTTGCTGGGCAAATGACTCCAGTGTTAAGAGTCTAAGCACTGGAGATTATGGACTCCAAAAAGTCACCAGGAAGCTATCTGGTCTTAAGTCTAAATAGCTGCAGGAAAGCAGAGGTCACGTGTGCCTCAAGAGAAATGGCCTGCTTTAATCCATGAAAAAGAAAACTCCCAGCCATGCTCTGAGCACTGTGAGCTGCGCTGAGTAGAAATGTGAAAGGAAGGATTTCCAGGGAAGACTCTGCAGATCAAAGCAGGTGAGACCAGGGGCTGCGGGCGGAAGCTCTTTCTCAATTTCAGTCCACCTCTAGATTACCAACATGCTTAAAAAGATCATCAAGCAGCATAATGGCTAGTCATGTGGAGTCAGAGAATTCCCCAAATGTAGTTTGGTGGTCAACAGAATGCAGTGCACCTGCTGAGCTGCACACTGCAGAACAGCTCAGCTGAAGACAGACCTGCCACCTCTCTCCCTCCTGTGGTCCAGCTGCTTCACTTCCAGTCCAAAGGCATTTTAACAAGGCCCTCAGTTCGCTGACTCTAGCTTCAGAAAGCCAGTTTTCTGCTGTGGCTAGTGAAGGGCTGAGGCGCCCCGGCAGAGCCACTCTGGCCATAGAGAGCAGTCTGAGGCATCTGCAAGCCACTACAGCAAGTAAGTGGACAGTTCCCTTTGCTGTGAGCTCCAGGTGGGGTGAGGCACCAAGGTGGTTCACTTGGTGCTTTGCTGCCAACATGGAACCCACACAGAGAGGACTGACTCCTTCAAGCTGTCCTCTGGCCTTCATATGAGAACACACACATTAAATAAGTAAGTATATATATATATATATATTTTAAAGTGAGTCCCACTCCTGAGTTTGGTTTGTCCTAACTGTGAAATGTGTGACTCTCACCTAATCATACACAATACAATTGCAAAACAATAACTCTTCTATGTAGATCACAGGTATCATGGCATAGTACTAGGCTCCAAAGGTCGAACACTTACGTCTCTTTTCTTTTATTTTCATTCCCCATGGAGCAAACAATGATCAGTCTCCTAACTAGCCCAGCTAGCCAAGTGGTCCATCTCCAGGCTCTTGCATAGCGAACCCCCCCATGCACACACAAGCCTTGTGCTTCACACACATAATCCATCCTGTGAACCTCTTCCTGTCTACAGTCTATAGTCTGTGTGGCACCCATCTCCATGGATTTCTCCTGTGCCAGCCCTCCCTGCCTCAGCACCTGGATGCTTCCTGAACACATGGTTCCCACCCTCTTCTTTGCTGTGTCATGGTGCCCCTGAAGAACAAAGTCTTGGCTTTCTCCCCCAGTGTGTCCTTGGTACCTGGCACAAAGCCTGGTGCTTCTAGCTAGCTGTCTACTCACAGTTGTGAGCTAGAGGAAAGGCCTAAAATACAGCAAAGCTGCTTACGTGCTAACGCTTTGCACAGTTCTGTATTCAGTTAGGTCTGTGTAGAGCTAGAACAAGGCTCAGGTGCCCTGACTAAGTGTCTGAGGTTCTGGGCTACATGCTTCAACCTGGATAGGGCAGCAGCATCCACAAAAGCACTCCCATGCAAGAGGAAACTTCAGGAAATGTTCTGAGTACTCTGTGCACCTCCTTGAGCCCAGCACCAACCGTGGTTGACCCCACAAACAAGATACCTGGGGGGAGCCCAGCAGGGAAGCCTGTGACAGTGCATCATCCATGAGAGGGCCAAAAGTATGGGTGGGAGTCAGGCAGCCTTGCTTCCTGGCCTCACTCTTTCCCCAATCTTGAGCAAGTTAACTAATATTTGAGTGACTCTTTTGTAAAAGGAGCACCTGGGAGGATGATGCTGAGGATCAGGCAGATTAGACAGGCTGATGAGGTGGCTCAGAGGGTAAGAAGCAAGCCTCGGAACTCACAGTGTTAGGGAAGAACCCAAGGCCCTCCACACATGGATGTTCATGCTCACCCACAATAATAAATATTTTTAAAAACCAGATTAGTTTGTGTAAGAGGCTTCATTGTGCCCAGCACACAGTAGACATTAAATGACAACTACTACCTTAAAACAAAACAAACCAGCACTGTTTAGGCCTGAACCCAGGGCTTCACACATGCCAGGCCAGCACTGAACATGGAGCTACATCCCCAGCTCAGCCTACACTATTTGACAGATGCCCTTTCAATTACTCGGTTAAACATGTACGAGGGTACAGTGGGTGCTGGTAGCTACCCCCACATCTCCTGTATAGCTCCTGTTGCTACATTGAGGAATAAAGGGAAATGCAGTTCACAGATGACAGCATTCCATGTGGTCTGGCTCCTTTCTGCACTGTGACCACACAGTCCACAAACAGCATGCAGGTGGACAAGCTGCCTGCTCATTTTGGCAACAAATTATGAGAGACAAAAGCCAAGGAAATACAAAATTAACATTGTTGTCCTCCTTATCAGACCATACAGAGCCAGACATGGCCACAGTCCTGGATGAAGAAAAACCGGCTTCTGGCTTTTGCCTGGATTCCTGGGACTCTTATCAGTAGTACAGAACTAAGTTAAATGTTTCTTTGCACAAAGTTATGAGAAATGGATCAGACACAGTAAGGAAGGCTTCTGTGAGAACAAAACTGCTTTTAAAAAGTATATCATCACAGGGAAGATTAGGAAAACCCAGGTCTATAAATACAGCTGTTTACTGGAAATGAAGGGAAGATGTAGGCTAAGTAAATACAGAGATGAGCAGGAAAATCAAACGTTTGCAGGTGACATGCGTTTTCTGAAGCAGCTGTGTGGAGCGCATGGGTTATAGTAGAACTGTGTGGTACTCTCCAGAATGTTCTCTGGCATTCAACCCCAGTGCCACGCTGCTGCATCTCTGCCACTAGCATGTGAGAGCATGTGTGGACTTAGTTACTCAGAGCCCCTGTGACGCCTTCTCCAGGGGGCGGATGATTTTTCCAAGCAAAGGGGATAAATCTGGATCATACCCCACTACACATTTGTTGCTGGATATGCAAGTCATAAATGGAGGAGACTGGAGCTGTTGGCCTGCAGGTTTTCAAAGAGTCAGTGCACTGTGGTGAGCTCCTGGTAGTACAGGAATTCCACGAAAAGGGCAGCTAGAACCAATAAATACAGTTCCAGGCAGAAGGAACAACAGTTTTAGATTAGACATGTCCAAACCCACAGACTCTGTTTTCTTGTTTGGAAGAATTAAGAATGTGCTGGAAATTTGGGGAATGTACTCTGAATCTTTCTTCCTCCTTCTATACCCCCCTCCTACCGTCCCTTCTCTCTCCTGCCTCCCCCCTACCCCCACCCCACCGCCTTTATTAGCTCCCATGCTACCCTAGCAGCCTGGCCAGGCTAACACTCCCTTACACTGGCCTACTGGCCCACAGTGGGTCCCAGGGGCAGGCCTGATTAGAGATCCCTTGAGCCCCTGTGGCTCTTATCTGCACAGTGCCTGAGGAGTTTGGTATCTTCTTTCCACGCCCTCCTGGGAAGCAGGCCCAGCAGGTGCCCATTGGCAATAGTTTTGTGTTACAGGCCTGAATGAACGATCCCCGCAGGAGCTGCCGACCTGTTTGCACAGACACAGAGGCAGTCAAAAGTCCACCGCGTGAACTTGGGATGACCCCAGCTGCAGAGTCACTGGCGGGTTCATCCGGAGGGCAGGCACGCTTTATTAAACAACTAATACTCTTCACAGATAACTTTGAGAAAAAGCAAAAGTGTTAACTCTTTGCAATCTTGCTCTGACAAAACACCTCAGCTGTGACGAGACTCTGATGGAGGGGGCATGCAGGTCTGAACCAAAACACCAAGACAGACAGGGCACAAGCAGGAACAGTGCTCATCTGTCCCAGGGAGGGGGCAGGACTCAGCCACCATTTGGTCTGCTGGTTTGGCAAAGAATTCTGGATTAAGGTAAAAAGGACAAAATGTTAAGGTTTCATGTACTGACTCCAGTGAGGACTCTGGCTGGGAGTGGCCTGACAGTGACAGCCCTTGGTCAGGCAGAAACTATGAAGTCTGGGACACAGACGTATGCAGCTCACCCTGCTTTGCTTTGCTTTGCTTTGCCCTGACTCCTGGCACCCGCAGAGACCTAGGAGTGCCATCCAGAGCTTCCTGTGCCAAAGGAGAGCGCAGCAAGACGAGTAAACACCCAGCACCAGCACTCGGCTTCCAGCAGCACACAAAGTTCCTTCCAGAAGGGGAGAGAGGCTCAGCAAAGGCCTGTGGTTCTTAGAGCCATATTTTCACCGAGCACACAGCCTTTATGGTCTCTGGGCCTGCTGCACAACCCAGGCCATTCCTAGTTTCTCTTTATGTAGACTTTAGAAGGAACTGGTGACAACAATTGCTAATAGCAAGACACAGATCAACCATTTCGAGGATGCATGTGACCAGCACTTACATTAATACATTAATTTGGGCACAGAAGACTATATGCCTATTAAAGTTCCCTTCTGCCTCAACTCACCAGCTGTCCTCTAAACCTGGGTATGGAAGGGCTTCCTACTTGGCTTTATTTATAGGGGAGGTGCAGTTTTGCCTGGGTTTACTGGCTGGGTGAGATCCTGTTGAAAGACTAGCTAGGCGAGGTGCTTCAAAGGAGTCCCCCCACGCAGGTGAACAAATGGGTCAGGGCAACAACCCGAGGACATTATCCATGCTGTACCCAGGACAGCCCTAAAAACATAGGAGGAGACTACTTAGATCCTTGTCCTCCTTAGTCTGTTGTGGAAGACAGTCATGGAAACACATAAAATCCATAGAGAGAACAAGGTGCTGGAGAAATGGAGAGGTGGGTAAGGTTTGCTGCGCAAACGTAAGGACTTGAGTTCAAAGTCAGGCATAGCACATAAGTGGGGGTGGATTCTGGGGTTCACTGGTCTGCCAGTCAGCTCAAGCAGGTGAGCTCTAGGTTCAATAAAAGAGTCTGTCTCAAAATGGAAAAAAAAATAAGGTGGAGAACAATAAAGACACCTGATGTCAACCTCTGACCTCTGCACATGCATGCACAGACACCACACATGTACATACGCGTAGGCGTTTAACACACACACACACACATATGCAAAGATTAATTAAAAAAAAGAGGTCCCAAACAAATATCTATAACCCCAGGGCTCTGACCCACTACTTTTTTCTCCTTCCCTTCTACAGGATAAAAAGCAGGAAGCCACAAGCTGCCCTCCCAAGGGCAAGGTCTGCATCTGAAAGCTGGACCTGGAACTGACTGAGCTGTGACCCCTCCCGGGATCTTGGTCTCTCCACAATGGTCTGTGGGGGCTCAGTGCCAGACTTGATGTTCTTTCCCACGTCTGCTGTCCTCAGTGTGTCTCCATGTACACCTAAGAAAGCCTGACTCTCCACATCCACATCCAGCAGGCGCAAGCAAGCATCTGGCCTGAGAGTTCTTAGGAATACAAGATGCACTTATGGAAGTCAGAGGCTCCAGTCTGCTACCATGTATGGTGATTTCACAACAGGGTTTGTCACGGACCTCAGGTTGGTGACACTAGCACTAGGGCAGCAAATTCGTCCTGCACTTTGTCCCAAGAACTTTTATCGTTTATTCAGAGACCTGGCAATTCATCTTGACTGCTGATTAATTTAACTTAATTGGTCTCTCCTGACAGTTACTCTATAGCAGTCTAAAATTTTCACCTGCTCAGACCATGGGACACTAATCAAACTCACTAATGCCACTAGAAGTAGGCTGCTAGAATCTAGAGGAAACTGCCTCTGTTTCCCCGTGGCTGTGTGACTGCAGCCCTGTGACAACCTGGAATTTTAGAGGCCACCCTTCACAGCAGGATGGCAGTGAAGAGAGAGGCCTCTTGAGAAGCTGTGGGTGCTCCTAGGGGCTATCTTCTGAGTTCCCTGGGGTAGCTCAGTCCAGAGGTCAGAGAGGGGTTGGCAACCTGGCTCAACACTGACTGCCCCATTTCACGCTGGTGACTGACTTTCCCACCACTCAGAGGACAGCCTGGCCTGCTGGCCCCATAGGGATGTCACAATCCTAGTGAGCCAACAGACATGAAAGTGCTCCTGCCCCTGAGGAGGAAGCAGCAGCGCCTGCTAGGGGAACAGCCTGAGGCTGCAGGAGCCCAGGGTCCTGTCCTTTTCTGCAAGCTCCATTTGACCCTCCAGAAGCTAATTACCTGTATTGTGACTCAACGTTTTCATCTGTCAAATGGGAATAATCCTTGATGTTTAATGTCTAAGTGTGTAAAGATCGGAAGGTAACAGGAGCGTGCTACAAAGGTTAAATGTCTATAAAACTCCACGGAGCCGCTGCACCTTCTTTGGTGACTGCCCTAACCTTGTACCTAACCTTGTTTCCCAGTTACCAATAAAGAGGAAATCACTTTACTGGCTACAATACCCAGTTTTGACCATCACAAAGGATATAGAATTGAAGCAATGGTTTGGCTCTGACAGCACATTCTGCTCAACAATGTCTTCGGCAAAGACACTAGAAGTCTAACACCTCCAAACTAAGGCTTTATTACATAACTATAATTGACTTAAGCATTTCCCTGCTAAGAAGTAAACAGCTCTTTCCCACCCACACTTTTATTCACTTGACAAAGAGGAGCTGGGTTTGTTTTCTCTTTCTCCAACAGTCCACCAAGGCTTCCTGACACGTTGGCTGGAGCCAGGGCCTGCCAGTACCCTGAGTGATAAGTCTTTGCTGCGGACTGTGCAATGTAAGACTGAGAGCTAACAAGGCTGGTGAGATAGCACATCCTCCAAGTCAATGCCCCTGATAAAGGGTCTTGCTCTGTATCCAAGACTGGCCTTGAACTTGTGGTCATGCAGCCACCCCATGGATGCCCTTTTTCTATTTTGATTAGCTGCAAACTTCAGATATGTTTGGGACACACTTGTAAATCAACCGTTCTACAGTTTCTGTTTATTTTACATTAAAAACTAAACAACAGATAATAAAAAGCAGGCCAGTGTTTTATTTCATAACTTTGCTGAATATACACAATGCAAAAAAAAATGCCAAGCCAAATAAGAGACACCCCATACAGAGCAACCTGGCTCACTTCCATTTTTCCTACAGCAAATATTTATGGCTGGTCACAAGGAATAGTGGCCAAAAATGTTGTCAGATAGGATCTTTGCCCTCAGACAAGTCTACTCAAGGGTGCAAGCAATAAGCAGGCATCCACATTCCACAGTTCCATAGCCCTGAGCCTCACTCATCCTTGAGGAGAACAGGGAGCTCTTGCCCTATGGCCCCCACAGCTCCTTCCCATGTGAGTGCTTTCAGTCTGCACAGATCCCACTGCAACCCCCACTCTTCTGTAAAGAGCCCTACCCCACATATGCACATCATCATCATTATCATCATCCTTCTTCAGCTTCCACAGTATCTGCAACTAACGCAACGGCAAGTGTCTGCATATACTGGGAGAATATGCACCAAAGCCTATAATGCAAGGAAGCACGCTTGCTGCTATAACAGAAGTACAAAGTGCCAGGGGAACTTATGCTGGGGAAAGAGCACTTTCTGGGTGGTATTTGGGCTCAGCCTTACAAATACACAGCCTCCGGCTTGAGGTGCAAGAAAAGCATCACAAACACAGGTAAAATGCTGAGAAGAAGAGCAGGGAGAACGACATGCAGGGGAGACTGGGACAGTCAGCTTCGCTGTCATCTAGTCTTTACCTGAGTCTCCAGGAGCCTCCTAATGTTTGGCTTGAAGCTACTTTCCTCATGCGTAATTAGACATTTCCTTCTTAGAAATGCTAAGGAGGTCTTCCCTGCTGGAGCTGAACAGAAAAGGAAAGGGCGTGCACATTTCCCACATGCCTGCTGAGTGAGTGTGGTGTCCCTCTGCTCTCCTGTGGCCATGTTGGGGTGCCCTTGGTTCCCAACGAGATAGGCCTGAGCACATTATCATCTGGCTATGAGGTAAGGCAAAGAAAAAGACCGTCTGTTAGCCTTCTAGAAGTACCTTTTCCTTCCATGGTCTTTCTTCCCCAAGGCCACAGAGATTATTTTAAGTAATGCCTTGATAGAAGCTTCAATTATCCTAGCCCCTCCATTCAGAAAGATTCTGCTCCAACCTGTTTTTATGTCCATTTGGCTTTTTGTGATTTCTCATATAGCTCACACAAATAACACCATGGTTCATGTGTGATTCCTAAGTCTCTAAGAGGAAAAGTCATTTTCCTTTGCGTCTGGTCTCTGAAAGTCACTTGGCAAGAGAGGACGACTTGCTGCAAGGCTCACAGAGGACACTGATGGGAGAAACTCCAACACCAGATCATGCTTGTTTCTGTAGTACAAGGGAAGACTCAAGAAACAGTCACCAGCAAAGTACTAAGAGCTAGAGGGAAATCCAGAGGCCACCTTGGGGGAGTTAATTCTAGGTCCCTGTTTCTTCATCTGTAAAGTAGTGGGGGCAACACCTCCCTACCTGCAGATGTCATCAATGATAAGTGATTTAAGACAAACACAGACTAGTGTCAATGAATAAGATTTTTTACTTTCCTCCAAGAAGCAAACTACAGAACAGGCCAACAGAACTAAGTATAGACTTCTCAAAATGACACATTGTCCCCAGTGTTCCCCCACCTGGCTTTTTAACCCAATTGCTAAGCATCTGAAAGCCATATGCTTACAGAACTCAGGGACAAGATGTCTCTACAGAGTTTCAAAGTCTATGGGAGAGACTGAGGGGAGGAAAGAAAGAAGGGAAGAGAGTCACTGCGAAAAACAAATCAACATTCTGCTGTTAACTGATAGTAGGTAATACAATGCTTTCTAGTTTTAGGTATTCTGAGCTGAAGTTAAATATTATTTTCTTAGATTATTTCTAATTTTGCACGTATGTGTATGCATGCACATGAGTGCAGGAGTCCACAGAGGCCACAGGAGGGTGTCAGATCCCCTGATGTTGGAATTATAGATGATTGTGAGGTACCATGTAGGTGTTGGGAACTGAACTCAACTCCTCTGCAAAAACAGTAAGTGCTCTTAACTACCAAGTTGCCTCTCCAATCCTTAAACGTTACCATTTTAAAATGACATCCTAGCTGCCTGGAAATGCTGAAGTAGTCAAGCAGCACAGAGGTTACAATTCAGCTCCTAGGATGAAGGCACCAGGAGAGGGGTTTGAAGACCACAGCCAGGTTACACACTGTGACTCTAACTACGTACGATACTGAGCAAAATGGCACTTGTTATAACAGGTGGAAACCTTAGCCATGACAATCATAAAGGAGAAAGAACTTAAGGAAAACAAAATCTTCCAGACACAGTGATCCTTATCTTCCACTGTAAAAAATTAGTTGATTTGTCCTTCATAAAATTCATAAAAATTAGCTGGGCATGGTGGCCACACCTGTAATCCCAGCACTCAAGAGGCAGAGGCAGGCGGATCTCTATGAGTCTGAGGTCAGCCTGGTCTACAAAGCAAGTTCCATGACAGCTAGGGCTGCTATACAGAGAAACCTTGTCTCAAAAAGCCAAAATAAATAAAGAAATTAATAATAATAATAATAATAATAATAAAGAAATTTGTAAAACTTGAGTGCAGTTCATTTCAACTCATTTGGCACAATACTCGGGGCACATCAGACACGGGTGTGAGGACAGGAAGGGCTATACTAAGCCTGGTTAAGCTACATTTCTTGCAGTAACCATCTTTGCACTTAGAAAAACTGCATCTTAGGCTGGGCAGTGGTGTTGCACACCTTTAATCCCAGCAAGCAGCGGCAGATCTCTGTGAGTTCAAGGCCAACTTGGTCTATAAGAGCCAGTTCCAGAGAAACCCTGGGGGGCAGGGACAAACAAAAACCAAAAGAAGAAAACCTGCTTCTTTGGAGTAGATTAGGCTTTTTTCTTTTTGGTCTTTTCAGCTTTACACCCTTCCACCACACAGCTGCCCCCTAGGAAACGAGGTGAAGTCCTCTGAAATGTGTGCTGCTCATTGCTAAGACAACTTCAGGAGCCCACTCTTGACGGGATGACACTAGGAAGTGTAGGGGTTGTCATCTACTTTCTGCTGGCTGGGGAGCTGCCTCCTTGGCTGAAGGAGAGGAATGCCAAAGCTATGCTTGGGAACCTCAGTCACTTGGGATTCATTCTAATGCCACCACTCGACTGCCCATTGCCAAACAGGCTGCTGACCACCCTGACGTTTAAGATTTGCCAGAGCTAGGATGGGTCAGTCAGCATCAGAAAACTGCCTCTGACTACACAGAATTTAAACTTTTAGCCTTCAAGGTTATTAGAGGAAAATTAAACAAAACCTCTGATGCCTGTAAACATGTAAGTAATTCCTCCGCATGTGACAGCCTGAATACACCCCATCCGAGGCAGAAAAGGAATCCTTCAGGTGAGTTGGGATCAAAGGGTTTCTGAAAACAGAAAATCCTACATTCTCTAAGGGGTAGATCACTGTCTGAAGCAAATTTCACTCAACTTAAAACCATGCCAACTTAAACACAGTAAAATCTAATGCTTACGAGAAGCCATCCACCTATTTCTCGCTTATAGGTACATGGAAAAGCTATTATGGGGATAATCAGCTCGACAATAAAATGGAACAATCACATAATGACAAAAACAGACACAGTCATAAATTGTCCTTCCCCTTCAGAATCCACACAGAACATTCTTTTGTGCAAAGATCTAACTTTCTCCTTGAATAAACAGTGCGTTAGTCTCGTCTGAGCCCTATAAATATACTGCCTGCAAAACAAACACAAACAAATGCTAGTTCCTAAACAAAAGGCAGCTGGACTGCCCTGCCTGCTGCAAGGCCACAGCAGAAGACGTGGGCGATGAGGCGGGCAATGAGGAAGGCACTGGGGCACGGCCTGTCAGAGAAGCTCTGGAGTAGGAAAGTCCACTGAGCACTGAGCTGTCCCAGATCTGGTTTCCTGGGACAAAGGGTCAGTGGAAGGGAAATGGCTCAACTGCACACTGCCGCCCCAAACAGGAGAAGTGGGAGAAAACCTCATCTGAGGTCCTAGCTGGACTCTGCAGAAGTCACTCAAGGTCAGCCTCGATCTCTACCTGCCCACATTGATCTCCAAGTGTTGCTAAAACCCCTGACAATTCAAGCTCGCAAGCAGGACCTTGGTGTGGTTTGGTTTCTGAGACAGCATCTCACTCAGCAGCCTCTGCTGGCCTCA
This sequence comes from Ellobius talpinus, assembly GCA_001685095.1. Lineage (NCBI taxonomy): Eukaryota > Metazoa > Chordata > Mammalia > Rodentia > Cricetidae > Ellobius > Ellobius talpinus. The sequence goes on along the minus strand of LOJH01024008.1, from coordinate 7,583 downwards.
AACTCAAGATCCTCCTGCCCCAGTCTCCTGAGTGCTAGACTTTGATTGAACTCAGGGGGTTATTAATAACAACAATGGGGGTGACAGGAGGGAGACAAAGCGAGGCCACTAGGCGTAGTGGGAAGAGGAAGAGGTGGATGGGTACACCATGGTCAAAATACATTGTGGGAACACAGTAAGTTCTCACAAAGTAAAAAAGAGTGATCCAGGAAAGGAAAGCTTCTGCAGCTGTCTGCGGTCAGCCCTTACCTGAGCTTCAGTCCCTTCTCGGAAACACTAGCAATGCTTAACCTGACTGGGTCACCTAGGCAGCCAATGTCACCAGACCAAAGGCACATTTGCAAGCACCTAACTCTGACTGCATGTAGAGAGGGTGACCACAGGCCACCATTCCCTAGGCCTGCTGGTGAGAGGACAAAAGGAGATAGGACAGCAGCAGACTTACCAGCTAACAAAGCAATGTCTACGTCTAGGACAAGCTTCCAGTAGGAAGCAGTTGTGAATAGTTTGCATTCTCTAAAGTGCCTGAGAAAGGACCTTAGACACACAAGGGGAGATAGCTATTGCTGGGTGGGGGAGTGTTAGAATGAGCTGGACAACCCTGTTAGATCTAGTACAACCCTGTCATTTTTAGTCACTTGACCTTGAAAATGTGTCCAAGTCCTTTAAGCCTGGCTTCCTGATTAGCAGGGTAGAGATTAACACCAGCAGGGCAGTATGTGACAAGGGCCTTCTGTCACAGGCCTGACAGACAAAAGGCATTCAGTAAGTGTTTGCAAAGGAAAGTGTGTGCCACATGGTGCTGCTGCACTCTGTCCCTGTACCAGCACCTTTTTCTGTTAATGTTGCTGGCATCAAGAATGCCACAGAACTACCAGAACTTTGTCCAAAACACAACAAACTGATTTCAACACCAGAGCAAAGCGGGGTGGCTGGCAGTGGCTAGGTGAGGGGCGGGGTCACCATCTGCCCTCCTCCTCACTGGAACTCAGCACTTTAAATACTACTACCCCACGGGTCCAAGCTTGATTCTTGTGTCCTCTGCATTTCCTTAAACCCCCTCATGAATGCAGAGAAGCAGACAAAACAGCTCAGCAAGGCAACCCTGAAGGTCTGCTTTCAACTCCCCAGAATCACAGGAGGATGGAAAGCTTTAGCCCAGCCACACATACAGCCACACCAAAGATGGTCTGGCCTGGTGTCAGCAGACAGACCAGCCCATGTGAAGAGGGAGCTTTCTTGTCTTGCAGCAAGGTGGACTCAAGTGTTTAGTAACAAATTCAGGGTTCATTAAAATAAATTAGAGAACAATTTCCCTCAGTAACCTGTGACTTCAATACTGTTCGGCTTACTGGAGACAAGATGAATTCATGAAATATGCTGACACAGTTAACAGGGTTTGCAGTCAAGTGACTCTGGCCCTGGAAAGCCCCTTATGTAAAAGCGGTGACACTTTAAAGTACGATAATCAGTCATATTGAATCAAAAGCTTTAAGGAGAGTGTTTACAACAGAATGTTGCAGGGTATCTGCTAACATGGAGTCCAGGCGCTAAATGAAGAACTTGGAAGTCAAGCAGCAATGTACTGTAACGTACGTGGCTGGGGGCAGCGTAAGGAAGACCCTGCCCTGACTTTACCTACTTCCAAGTTGTATTCTAAGAAATTCTTCTTCTTCTGAAAGCAAGATTTCTCTGTGTTGAATCACAAGGCAAACTCTTCTGCTATGACCCAGGACCACCACAGCTTCAGAGACACTGATCCGAGGAAGACTGTCCTCCCTGGTGACACTCTTGAAAAAGACACCCATTCCAGCACAGAAAAGCTAGTCAGCTGCACCTCTCTACCTGCTCGACAGCACGGGGTGAGGTAGAGCGGAGGGGTGGGGTACCCTGCAAGAGCCACTTTTCTTCCCAGCAGTCCTAGGCCTCACAGGAGTCAGGCCCATAGGAAGAAGCAGCAAGCACCCACAAGAGCTTCCGTGAGTTTCCTTCATGAATGACAGGCCAGTGTCCACATGGGTAACATTTCTTATGAGGCCCCCGACATTTCCACAGAGAGGAACAGGAAGGAGGACAGCTCTCTGGGAACAAGATGGGCTCTCAGACAACTTGCGTACGCCATGGAACAGCTGCCTGCACTTGGCCAACTCCACACAGAGCCACCGCTGGATACCAATAGTGGACCATCATAATGCCCACCAAGCAAGATGAGGTCACTTGGCTGCAAGACACAAAGCAGCCCCAATGTCCTCCCACAGCTAGGTTTACATGGCTTGAAGGGCCACCGTATTACTGGACCCCATTTAGCTCAGACTCTCCATGGAATTGTGGGGATTTGTTGGCAAATCTCAGGCAGAGGCATAGTTCAGTTCATACTGTTTGGTTTGGGGGGTTTTCTTTTGTACTAAGGATGATACCTGAGACCTTGGGCATGCTAAGGTTAAGTGTCCTACCACTGAACCACATCCTCAACCCCTCAATTTCATGCTTACAAAAAGCTAGTTCATTCTGTAGGTGTGGGGAAGGATACACAAAGCCCAGGGGTCATGTGACTGCTGTTCTGACCAGGCAAGCTGCAGAGCCAGGGTAGGGGAAAGAAACATGCTTTGGAGCATGCTCCCTGGCCCTGCTGGCAGACCTCTACAGCAGAGGAAGGCAAATCACTAGAGCAAGGAGAGGGTGTGAGTGCTGCTTCTCTGAGCCAGCTAACCACCAATGAAACTGGGTGACACAGAGGCCTCTTGAGGCTAATCCCATGATTTCATCAGCATTCCCTTACCTTAGCAGCAGAATTCGACACTCCATGAGTAACATTTCTTATGAGGCCCCCGACATTTCCATACTTTATCAGTCCAGTGACCCCTTCAGAAACATCATTCAAAAGGCCCATGGGATTGCCGAGAAAGTCTACTGATCCTAGAATCCGCGCTGCCTGACTGAGGAGTTCCTGTGGGATGGAATGGGGGAGGAAAGGCACATCAGCACCAGTGTCCCCAAGAAGAGGTTAGGGATCTATCTCATCCTCCAGTACTGTCAATGATGAATTTTTCAATCTTCGTCACTCCCCAATGACCTCCTGTGCTCTCATGAATGACCCTAAACCTCACCCAACACACATACTGGGGGACTGTTTTCAATACAGTTACAAATATGCTTCGAGGCCACTTGAATAAAAGCAGCTGTGAGACTGGAAAGAGGCTTTGGGGGTTTTTATGAACAAGCATCAGACTTTCCCGCCGGGCCCGCTAGGAGAATCAGGCAGGAGCAAGGAGGGGTGATTCTGGAGTATGTGCTCAGCTGGAGCAGGCGAGTAGAGAAGGTGCCCGACTTGGCAAGCAAACCCCCACCAGGCCCTTTGCATGTCTGATGCCTGATTCCAGGAGTACCTACTTGTGTACTTCCCTGCGCGCATGCACGTACATACGTGTGTGTCTGTGTGTGTATGTGTGTGTGTGTGTGTGTGTGTGTGTGTGTATGTATCTCCAGTTAGGGAAGGAAATGAGTAAGCTCTGACTGTGGAAACTAACAGATTCTACATGATATGATGATCCACTCAAGGCTCTATATTTGGAATTGTGCAGTCTAGATTAAAAAATACAAAATGGAAACTGTCCAGCTTGATTAAAAAAAAAAAGTCAAGTTCAACTCAAGGTCAAGATCTCAGAGGCGCTAAGAACAGTGGTGTGGTTGTTGAAAGCAGCCATGCCTGGTACATAAAGAGTTCACAGTACCCTGCGCTGTTCCTGAAGCACCAACTAAAAAGCTAGGAGCTGTGACTAACCCAGGGAAGGAAGACCTGGGACTGGCCCTGAGGAGCAAGACAAACAGTGTATAAGTTAGTTTTGGGATTCTCAGAATATCTATGGGGGTGGGGTGGGGAGGGAGGCATGACCTGACTCATACAACACAGCAGAGCTGTGACATCTTAGATTCCCAATACCCAGAACCAAGGTGCTGCCTGGCCCTGGCTGCCCCTGCCTCACTCCACCCTTCCCTGTCTGCATGCACACACACCTCTTGGAAGTGCTTAAGGATGTCATTGATGATGAACTCCTTGGTCTCATAGGGGTGCACCCGAGTAAATGGGTCCAGATTGATCACGGCATCTTCAAAGCGAATAAGTGGGAATCCCAGGGTGCTTTTCAGGGCCTAGTTAGGGAAAAAAAAGGTACAGACTTCAGACACAAGGTGATTTTCTGGGGTGCTATAATTCTAGAACCCATGACAAATGATGAGTCATGGATTAATGTTTAAACATAAGGATTTCCCCTATAATTACAAAGGTAAAATGTCACAGAAAAAAGACGTACAAATCTATTACCTGAAGTCACACACATCTCAGCATTCCAGCAGCAAACATGTCAGCCTCACGGCAGAAGCCCTTCTGGTCTGCTGGACCCTTGTCTGCCAAGATCTCCTTTTTGACTAGTGCACACTGTGCAGGGACAGAGCAGCTGCACGCACATTTACTTTGTTTTCTTTTTTCTTATTGTTTCTGCCTCTTATCTTCACTTGCATGTTCCTGTGTGATGTGCATGCATGTGAGTGTGTGCATGGTTACTGCACAAGGGTATACACATGTGTGAGCATGTATGAGCTGATATCTGAATCTTTCTTGACTCTCTTCCATCTTATTCTTTTGAGGCAGGGTCTCTCCATCAAACCCAGAACTCCCAGACAGCCCACCTTACTAGCCAGCTTGCTCCAGCGATCTGCTTTGTTTTCCAAGACCAGAATTGTGGACACGACAGCAAGCCTACTGAGCATTTTATGTGGGGTTCTAAGGGTCACAACTCCAGCCCTCTTGCTTACAGCACTTACAACCACTAAGTCATCTCTCCAGCTCCCAGGTAGGAATGTGGATTGTCATTTCTGCCTTAAAAGCAGACCTGCCCCCAGCACAGATACTCTTTCCTCCCTCCACAGACTGGGTTTTTCTGATTTGTATTTTGCATAAATGGATTTGTTAGCATGTACTTTTGCTGTGTTTTCACTAGGCTGTGACATATACTTACATCTTATTAATTTTCATTTTTATATAATATTACATCACACAAGTAAAATCCCATTTAACCATTAATATTGGTAGGAAGCTGGGTGGGTGTTGTTTTGTTTGTTGTGAGACAAGAGGGTTCTCTATGTAATCCTGTCTGGCCTGCAACTTTTATGTAGACCAAGCTGGTCTCAGACTCACAGAGATCCTCTTGTCTTTGGCTACAGAGTGCAAGGAACAAAGGTGTGCATTGCCACACCCAGCCATTGAAAATCTTTAATGGTTAGGAGTGAAGAAGTTATGGCATTCAGAGACATGCATTTTGGGTGAATCTGTAGGCATTCTATTTATTTATTTATTTTAGGTACATGTCTAGCTGCTGGCCCATAAAAGGTGAGCACATTGAACCTCAGTATACATGTCTGCTTCATTCGTCACACTCACATGGTGACACTGCAAGCTTGGTTCTTATGTGACCTGAGATCCACACACACCTTTCCAGACAGTATTTTCCCAAGCAGTACTGAGCACACAACAATGACAGTCACATGACCTACTGCTCCTGCTCCCTTTTGTTCTGTCCCCCACAATGCTGCCATTTTTAACTGCTGTGACCCTGTAATGAACTGTGAGTGCTTTGGATTCCCTTTTTCCTTGAGGACTATCTTGGGTACGGGCCACAATAAATTTCTGAGGGAAAAAAAGCTCGCCCAGAAAATCTTAGAATTGTCCTCAGGATTATGACCCATAAGTCAACTGAGGAAAGGGAAGCTTCACACCACCCAGTGTTCCGCTGTAGTAACAAGGCTTACCCTAACGTAGAGGGACTTTTAACATCACCAACAACGTCTCCATTTTTCTATGTGAACTTCGTGTACACCTTATGTTCAGTGTGTCCCTTTATAGACTGAAGTGGTCACAGTTCTTTGTATCTTCAATGGATCTACTTTGGTGTGTTTACCAAAAGTCTATCTTCCTTTCACCAGAATCTTTAATAACTGCTGTCATTAGCTTCAAAAGTAAGACCATGTGATCAGTGAGCTTCAGCCTCGAGAGACCTGCAGGCCCCTACACTGTTGTTTCTGATGATGCCACAGTGTGGGGAAGCTAAGATTGCCGTCCTTAAAGATATGGGTTCATGCTGGATGGTAGTGGTGCATGCCTTTAATCGCAGGACTTGGAAGGCAGAGGCAGGTGGCTCTGTGAATTCAAGGCCAGCATGGCCTACAAAGCAAGTTCTCGGACAGCCAGTGCTGTTACATAGAGAAACCCTGTCTCAAAAAAAAAAGAAGCTATGGGCTCCCTAGAAAGTTTCTGCTGACAGCTAGCCCCACCCATGTGAGAGAGAACAGGAAGCTCGTTGTGAAATTTCATCTAGAAATATCAAAGAAGCTACATTCCATGATGTTTTATCCACATCTAAACAAGATCTAAGCAATAATAGTACCAATAGGCATGCTACCACGGAAGGGGGAATCCCATGGAGCCGCAGTCTAAGAAAGAACTATAGGCAACTAAGGATGCGGAGAGCAGGAGACATGGTCCTCCACAGGGAAGACACCCACACACTCCCCAGCCTCCAATTGGTAATCCAATACCAACGGTCAGCCCCGAAATCAAGTACATACAAGTAACTTTATATGGGCTGAGCAGATTATATTTACATATTTAGGAACATGCACACAACAACAAAGAAGTAGGGGGCATGAATTTGAGAGATGGTGGGTGCGGTGCAAAGGAAGAGTCAAAGTGAGGCAAGGGGGACATGATGTAAGTATACTTTGATTTCAAAAGCCTTTCCATCCTGTTAAGGCTCCCATCATGTTTGACACACTCTCTCTCTGTCTCTCTTTCTCTCTGTCTCTGTCTCTCTGTCTCTCTCTGTCTCTCTTTCTCTCTTTCTCGGTCTCTCTCTGTCTCTCTGTCTCTGTCTCTNTCTCTCTCTCTCTCTCTCTCTCTCACACACACACACACACACACACACGGCATGGTGGTTAATACTTGTAATTCCAGCACTAGGGAGGCAGAAAAGGCAGACCCCTGGGACATGCTGGCCAGCCAGTTTACCCTAGTTAGCAAGGCCGGGTCAGGGAGACCTTATCTCAAAACACAGGTACAGCTCTTAAGGAACAACACTTAAGGTTGTCTTCTGGCCTCTACACACACGGACATGAACACACAAGCCAAATAAAAGTTAATCCCTCGAAAACACCTGTTACTTCGATCAAGATAGGACTTTCATGAAGAGTTTGTAAAATGAGAAGAGATAAAAGACCAATAACCTTACAGACACCTGGCTGGCTGCTAGGATCAGACAATTCCAGCAGAAAAACAAAAACAACTACAAAAAAGCCCAAGAGGCGAGAGTAGAGGCAGGAGGGCCAGAAGAGACATGGTACAAACAGAGTCCAACACCAAACAGCAGAGGACCAGACAGAGAGAGAAACAGGGAAAGAACACTGGTCTGGGACCACGGGATGGCACTGGTAATATCAAAAGGAAACATTTTAGGAACTAAGGACATCCTTAAGATGCCAGTGTGGGGGCTACACCTCTACTTCTAGCACATGGGAGCCAAGTTCTGGGATTC
>LOJH01024006.1:2109-19013 GCA_001685095.1 Ellobius talpinus | reverse complement strand
TCTCTCTCTCTCTCTCTCTCTCTCTCTCTCTCTCTCTCTCTCTCTCATTCTTACACACACACACACACACACACCACACACACACACTCATTCTTTATAGATTCTCATAAGGATGCACCTCTGAACCATGTAGGCTTCAGAACAATGCCTGTGTACCACCACGCTCTGCTCCAAAATGAGAGTGGACTAAACAGCTTAAACTGTAAGCAAGCCACCAATTAAATAATTTCTGTTATAAGAGTTGTTATGGTGTCTCTTCACAACAATAGAACAGTGACTAAGACACTGAGATTGCCTTGTCCACTTATTCAGAATCCTTTGCTTGGGAAATAGTCCCATTCTCAATTTAGATAGAACTTCCGCATCTGTGGACCTAATTAAAAAAGAGGCTCATCTTCCGGGTTATCCTCGAGTCTTTCAAATTAACCACTAACACTAAGCATAAATATATTGTATTCAGCAAAACTCAGGAATGAAGGGTGTGTGTGTGTGTGTGTGTGTGTGTGTGTGTGCTGTGCCTCTTTGTGTCATACCTGTGTACTTTCTGAGCAAAAAAAAACTTGTAGTTCCTACAGATAGCTTATGTTTTCAACATTTTGCAAATGGATAATATGAAGTGCTTTGAAGCTTATGTAATTTTTATGAATTCATATTTTGTTAGAAGTAGTTAAGTTTGGTATAGTTAAAAAATGCTCCCAAAATTCTATATGATGATGATTTTAAACAGAATACACTCATGATGTTATGGCTAGCAGAGCCCTAGAAATGTCAGGCTCACCAAATATGATTTTGTGTACAGGAAGTGAGTGTTTCTTTGATTCAAATTACTGCCACGATGGTTCTAAAAATATTTTCTAGAGTGAATACAGATATTCTATAATAGTGTTTAAAAACCTTCTACATGATTCCAATGACCCAGAAAGATATTTTAAGAACACACATTCTAGCCTCTATGAGCATAAAATATTCTTAGCTATTTTACATGCAAAAGAAAGACTAAGGCTAATATATCACTATTTTAATTCCTCACTGGATAGCTAGAATTACCCACTAGAAATATCTTCCAATATAAAATATGAAATAAAATTGTTTTCTTCAAATAACCATCCTTTCCAATGTAATTTTATTTCACATATATATGCTATATATATATGCTATATATATGCTATATATATGCTATATACACACACACACACACACACACATATATATATATATATAGCTTCTTAATTGTTTTGAATGTAAAGAAATAATAAGAATCTACATTTCTTTCAATGCTTTCTCTTGAAATGCTTTATCAGACCTAAAGGGTTTTTTGGCTTAGCTAACTGAATATAGTACCTGTTTGCACTAGTAAAGTCCTCCTGAATACTTTTGTTTGTATACACCTTAGTTCTATGATTTAAAAAGAAAAGGAATTATGCTGAATTTATGCAATATTTCTTCTTAAAGGCAGTTATTCTTATTTCAGGTGTTTAATCACTTTAATAGATAATAGAACTTGTATTTACAAGAGATTTTCCAGTTAAAATTGTATATAATCACTTATTTTCTCACTTGTGTGTTGAATTTCATCTCTGCAAAATACACATACTGAAGTTCTAAAGCCCTAATGCTCAGTATGTAACCATTCTTGGAGGCAGGGTTTTTAAGAGTTGATAAGTGAAATCATTATTAGTGTGATTCCCTATTCATTATATACTCTAGTGTCTTGGGGAAAAGAAGACATCTGGGCATATCCATGTATAATTAAATGATGACATGAAGGTACAATGAGGAGATTGTGAAATCCAGTCCAGAAGGGAAGTCTGGGCCAAAATGATACTTTCTGTTCATTATAGGAAGCTAACATTTTTATTTTGAGGTTCTTTTTGCCACACATGTCTAAAGATAAGATTCCATTGCTGATGACAGTATGTCTTTGATATTTTATTATGAAAGAGTTAACAAATATACATACTTATTAAGATGTCCATTTGAATGAAATGTTTACGGTATTGAACTCTGAAAAACTTAAGGAGTGTGGTAGCTTCTATGTCCATCTCTTCTGTTACCTTAGCAATACATTTGTCTAGTTTCTATATGACTAAGGACATATTTTTTTATCAGACAAAGTCATTGCACCTCATTTAACAAGGGAGAACACAACAGTCCCACTCTATAAAGCATGGGGTTATATCAGAGACAAAGGTGTATGGACATTGTGTTGACTATATAGAGGTTCCAAATTCAATTCATGAAGGCCAACTTACCTCACTATGTCACAGAAAGCAAGAATATTTTACAACTAAACTGAAAAGATTCTTTCAAATTGATACTGTACATGAAGAGTCTTTATATTTTATATTTTGAGGAATTTTAAGTGTTTGCATAAATTAGAATTACCGCTTAATCTTTTCTACAGGGTGGACAAATTCAGCAGGGATGAGAAGAGACATATAGGCCAGATATACCTGGTCATGGCTACTATAATATGTAAACAGAAATTTGGTAGAGGTTTTTATGTGGGTAGCAAAAATATACTATGCATTATATTCTTGAAAGGCAACCAGTTGCAATTTATTTGGGGATTTAGATTAATTATACTTTCAGAATTCAATCTTTGTCATTTTATATGATGTAGAATGTTTTCAATTCCAATGTGTCAGGTACAGACAGTTCCCTTTGAACTTGATACACATCAAAAGAACTTTTTAGTTAAATATAGCATCAGAATTTTATGACTAAAGACTAAAAACTTGGGTTTTCACAGACTAATAATTCCCCTTTTAGGCAGAAAATTCCAACCTTTTACCAGTTTGGACTTCCTCTCTGTCTCTTCTTAATTTTATAACACATTAGCTATCCAGTTTTTTGCACTGCATACTTTGTTACTACATTAATGAACTTGAGGAATTAATTGACCCAATACCTCAGGAATCTGTTATATAAGTGTGTTCAGGAATTGGTTGCAGGAAGATGAAATTTATATTATTGAAATTTGGTACTCTGATTGACCTCAGACAGCACATTACAAATTTAGGAATGAGTTCTTACATCATTCTGTCGCTAAATGATGAAAATGTGTCAATAATACTAAGATGCTGTGCAAAGCTGAGAAAAAAACCACATGGAAATATGTAAATTCTGCTGCTAGATTATATTCAGAATAAAAAGAAGAAAACAGAAACTAGCTTTCCATATAGTCCAAACCTTTTGTTGAGAACCGTTTTCACCTCATTTTTTGAGTTAATATGACATATAACAGTGGTTGGCAATTACTGTTAATCCACTTGAGGAGTGTAAATTTATTGGCAAACACATAAGATGCCTATTTTTGATTAGGAAATATTTATTGTACATAGTATTGGGTTTCACGTGGTCTATTTATTTGAAGGCTATCATGTATATTCACTCATTCTTGCTACAGTGTTTAAAAGTGCAAACTTGACCAAAGTCTTTCACTTTTTAAGACACCATGTTTATTTTGGGGGACTGCACCATTACCTCCCTTTTGTGGAGACATTAAAAAGATATCATAAATTGCATGTAAAGTATTGAAAGTGATGCCAAAAAAGAATAAGAGCGTATAAAAACCTAGGTAGTTAATACTGTTATGTGTAGAACGTTTTTATTGTTCTTTACCTACTTTTAGGGTAGACTTGTCTTTTGCTACTTTTATGTTAAAACGTATTTTACAAGGAAAATTTGCATGTTTGCTACTCAATATATATGTATGCATCTGTATCTGAAGAATCAATATGTTTACTATGGTAATGCTTGTATAACCTATATATTTAGGTGTGGACATGTGCAGGAAAATATCTGCAGGTGGTGACAAACTCCATGATTTCTTCCCGTTTGTTATAGTTAATCACAAACTACAAGCATGACAATAAAAACATGTAACTGTTACATGAATACGATTTATAAAATTTGTTTGAGGCTCAAGTTTTAGCAGGTCAGAAAGGCAGTGTTGCAAAAGAAGTTAATATTTTAAATTTCCCTCAAAGCTCCTTAAAAACCCATTCCCATTGTCAGAGCAAAGTTTTTTTACTAAATAATTTGATTTTCTATTAATTTTTCATCCTTATCTCTGAACACAAACTCATTTGCTTCTCTGTTACCAGTTTTTGAACAAATTATAGTAAATGATTTCAAATTATTTTTGAAGGAATTTATATACTCATTCCTCCTATGATGGTTTATTGTGTGTATAATTTGCTTTGAATACTTGAAGCACAATCTAAAGATTGTGGCTCTGGTTCTCATAGTATTTGAAGTATGTTGGCTTCAGTTTATAACATATTCCCTGAAAGGTTCTGTTCAGGAGTTCTCTCTTCATCTCTGTGCCTTCTCTTCTCATTCCATTACTAGTCAATCACAGCCGAGCCAAATATACTGGCATCTAGTGTACCTCTCTGAAATGCAATTGTAAAAAGAATCATTTCCTGAGGATTTTTCTGGATGTTTGAATTCTGTACATTCTGCAAATGACACAAACGCAAAAAGAGTTAAAAACAAATTTTGATTTTAACATAAGGGCCTTAAGAAGTAGAACTCTTATTGGATTACCTCTGCAGCAAAACAGTGGAGCCGGCCTTGGTGGTGTGAGTGTGTATTAACCTGATCTAAGGAACTAAGAACAGGGTACTGGCTCCACCCGTGCTGCAGGCTTCACTGGGTGAGCTAGCAAGGCAGTGCTGGAAAGTGAAGGTGAGGAAAAGCAGGCAGGCACCCAGTTACCACCCAAGGCCCAGGAACGGGTTATGAGTTAAACTACTGCCAAATCTTTCCCGTCTGTGAACTGTTGGCGCAAGGAGAGATGAATCTACAGATCACAAACCGCAGGATCTCCACAAAATAGGACAAGAGGTTATCCACATGGAGCCCCAGTCAGAGCCATTACCAATAAATAGTGTAGTAGAATCCAGAAGCCCCGAACCAGACCAATGACTTACCACGATGAACCCTTACAAGAAAAGATGAATAGACTAAAGGGTAAGCTGTATGACTCAATGGGCCACACTACAACTTCTACAAAGAGATTATCTTCCTTTTTCTTTTCCATTTTTGTTTTGTTTTGTTTTTTCTTTACAATTTTGCTTTGTTCTGGGGATGGGGTTGAATGGTCAGAGGGCAGAAATAAGGGCATGGGGAGTTAAATGGGGTTAGGATGCATGATGGGAAATCCACAAAGAATCAATACAAGTTAGAAAAAAACCAATTCTCTAGCACTCTTTCATATTCTTCATAGGTCAACAATTATTAGTACTTCAACTTCAGCTATGTCATCAAAGATAAAAACAGAACAGTTTTTAGTTCAGTAATAGATATACCTTGGGAAAAAGCACAGGTATGCTATTGTTAGGAGTAATTTTTTCAGTGCTATATACTTTGCCTCACTCCCATGTTTCTGTAGGCTAATGAATTTTTTGGGCCCAATTTATGTATCATCAAAACATTTTTGTGAAGCAAACTAACAAGGAGTTATTTCCAAGTGCAATTATGTGACTTCGTTTTATTTCTACTATTTCATACTGATAATATGTTGATAAATAACAGAGAGAAAGAACTTGAATTTGGGTGACTGTAGAGGTAGGAAAGATCTTTGAGGAATTGGGGAAAGGTAAGTAGTATAATTAAAAGTATATGTAGTATGTAAAGGGAAGTAGTATGTAAAAAAAACATTTAAATAAAAAGAGAAATGTTTGTATAGTCACATGTGAAGTTTTCCTTTGACAGAACATTGTAATTTAAGCTACAGATTTTTGAACTAACTCATATAGCAAAATGTTTACATACTATATGTACTTTAGTTGAAAGTATTAAAAAGGTTCTGTCAGAGATTTCAATTCAAAAGACGCATTAATGAGAAGCTCTGGCATCTTAGTATCTAATTATAGCATTTAAACATATTATATTTGCAGACATGTACAAGGGTACATCCAAAAGGAATCTCAATATATTTTTCACCACTTTATAAATAAACATTTATAGATGTGTGAATTGGATTTTCCATCACAGAAAAAAATGGCCAATCTGTGATGAGACAGTATTTACAGCATAAATATTAAATTCCAAGAACTATATTTACAGAGATTTTTCTCAATTTGCATGGTGTTACATCTCAATTAACTTATGGTTAGGTTAAAAATACCCTAAACTGAAAACATATGTAAGGATTAGAGTAGGGATTTAATTTGTCCAAGTGGTAAAGTGCTTCCTTAACATGGACAAAGCCCTGAGTTTTAAAAAATAAATTTAAAAAAATCATTTGATACACCTAGCTGACCACAGCTCAGCGACTCAGCCTACTGTGGTATATGGGTCATAGACCCACATAACAAGCTGTGATTCACTGTTAGGGCACAACATTGCAAGAAAATATTGTTACCTTGGAAAAGGTCAAGCCCTAAAGTTTTGTTTCTCATGAATGCACGTGGCTTTGGCAACCTTATAAATTTGAAAACTGTTCACAAAAGCCATCATGAATAAAGGGGCACTGGGTGATTTTACTTTTAGAGTGATAACTGGCAAGAGGCCATTTTATGCCATTTTAAATTTTTAACAAGTTTGCTTAGACAGTTGTTATTGGAAATAACTTCTAAATGTCAATAAAAGTGCAGTAATTAGAAAAAAATAACTGTCTCCAGTCTTGTACCGGCTGAGAGGAAGACAACCAGGGACCCTAATGGTGCTGAGCATATGGTTCCATCCCACGGCCCCATTTTGAGGAAATAAGAGGCAGGAAATTGGGAAAGTTAGAGAAGAACCAACTTCTAACAAACACCATGGAAAGACACACAAAGGGAGAAAAACTAGTTGTTGAAAGTTGGCATGTAAATAAAATGCTCTAATTCTTTGATAAGCTAATGAATCATATATTCTGATTAGTAAGGCCTGTACAGGGGAATGATTAAGTTTTTTTTATTCAAATGAAAGAAATTAAAATGAACACAGAGCAGGAAACAAAACTGTGACCCACGCACAAAGGACTGTATTACCAAAAGATAACATGTGCTGTCAGGGCATTTTCCCTGTAAGCAGAGGATCACTAGTTAAATGTTTGACTCTTTGCTTTCACGCTTGCCCCTATAAAGGCTTATGTCTCTTCTACTAAGAACAGAAAATGTCTATGAAGAATCTACAACAACATGAGATTGAATCCTTGGGCTTCACCCTCATTCCAGAGAAGCCCAACAGTAACCCAGCTTGTTTTTGTTTCTATGTTATCATCTCAATAATTATCTATACTGGAATTTTCTATCAAATATTACTAATAGGTGTTACAAGTAGGAACAAAGAGGAACATTGTAATTGAGCCATTGTTCCTAGTTCCTACATAGACTCAAAAGTCCCCAATATCTTAGAGCAAGCTTCAGAGCTTTTGCATACAATTTCTTTCTCCTAAATTGTCCAGAAAGTCCTTGTTTGTCTTGAGGTAGGAGGCTGAAATGACACAAATTGTGTGTTCTTGAACAAAATTGATTGAAATATAGTAAGTGATCTGAACTTCAGGCTCAAAGGAACAATGGTCCATGTCCAACTGCAGGATGTATGCTTTTGGTTCTTAAAGAATCAGTTCATTCTGCTAGAAGTGACTCATTCACTGGTCTTACTCTATATTTTTCTTCATTGGTGTATAATGAGGATTTGCTCATAAGCTCTACTTTTTTCCCTTGTATTTCTCTAAAAATGTCATAAAACTGAATTCTAAATGTCAGTTAGGAAAATTATAGAATACATTCTGTTCTGCTGAGTCTTTGATGTCACTGTTGTGGGCCACTTGCTAAACATCTTAAGAGAGGAAAGAGAATATATAGGGTTATGATCCCTAAACAGTCAGTCATATTAGGGAAGACATAGAAGAATAGAACAGCTCACCTTGACATCCGATAAACAAAGTAGAGTAGCAAGAGGAAGTACATAGATAAAAAAAATAACCGGGAGTCATTTCACTTGGTGAACTATCTCCTTCAACCAGCCCCACTTTCTAAATCTCCACTATTTCCAACAGTCTATTCAAATTTTACATCTATCATGAGTTGAGTTATTCATTAAGCCAGACCCTTGTCTCTATAAATGACATCACAGAAACATATCCAGAGCTATGGTTTACTGATATCCTAGGCATTTGTCTATCCAATCAAATTGACAACCAAATTTCATCATCAAATCTATCTTATGTAATATATGGGCTGAGCATTGTAAGAGATGAATCATCTTAAGATACTTGTAAATGTTGGGGAGGCTGAAATAATCTCCTTACAATAAGGCATTTATGTAACAGCTTATGTTATTGTTCTGTAGTTGATAGAAGCAAAGGTTTGTTCTGAAGTCTCATGCTATTATTTAAAATGTCTTCCAATTCTATGAGGGCTTAGAACCCAATTATAAGGACAATAGAGGATCTGTCTGGATTGATTGAGCAAATAATGAAGCAATTGCCTGCTCTTTGCCACTACAATTCTCTTTTCTACATTCTTCTCCTTTTTTAAACTTTTTTATTACTTATTATAACCCATTATTTACCTCAAATTCATGTCTCAGAATTTTGAGTTTTTCACTCTTATGTAATGAAAATGAGACCCCATAGTTTCACAGCAGTGTGAGTTTGAGTTTGTTTCCCATGGTGGTAGTAACAAATTTTCTCTAACCCATCCACTCCTGTCTGATCTTTTGACCAACAGAAGTTATTTGGTTGGTAGCTATGGAATTGAACTAGGTTAACTAACCCATAAGGAAATTGACTTGCAATCTAGACTTCATTAATAACACACTCCAATGAGATGAACTAGCAAGCCAAGAAAACTCAAGCAAAACACTATACAAAGCTCCTTGCGTATCTATCTCCTTTTCCTTTTAGGGCCTCTTATCTATTTCTATTTTCACTAGTGACTAGCTTTTAAAGGATGAAGATGGAGCCCTTGGGTCTCCTACTCACTTCAGCCTTGGGTTGAAATTTTAGAATGTTGTGTGCTATTTATGTGCAGGAAACAAATACATAAACATATCAGAAAATGTCTAGTACCTAGGGTTCTTGATTAGCAACCAAGCTAGCACATTATATACATCCTAAGACTACAGCTCTTGTGGGTAAAATAGTGATGGGAATACTTTTGCAACTGCTTTATCAATTTTCTGCATGCGCCTTCTTTTCTGTTCTTGCATTTTATTTCTGACTTCCCTATATATTATATTTTATGCTGATTTGTATTCCTGCACCTGTATGAGCTCTAGATTGTATGTGAAACTAAGCTATAACCATGCTTGATTAATATGACATCCTAATGTCATAGCTAAACCTCAGGTCCATCATGCCCAGAAATCTGACTTTCTAAGTACCATTTCCAAATAACAGCAATCTGTCTGTGATTCTTGCTAACTAATTCTGTGTTCTACTCATTAGGCAGCAGTATGAACAGGGCCTAGTTCTTTCTTTGCCTAAATTTCCAGGCATGGATAATAATAGATCTATGAAATTTTATTCATTTTAATTAATTAACATTTGACACATATGCATTTGCAAATTCCCTAGGCATTTGCTAGATGAATGTTTTATGATGAACCATAATGACAACAAATATTGTAGCTGAAACATTTAAATAGCTAATTATTTGGATGTATTATTGACATGACTTCACAATGTATTAGTTAAGATGATATTTTGGAGTTGAGAGGAATTGATTATAGACTCAGAGTGTCTCAATACAATCTCTTTTATAGTATTGCTTTGTGGATTAAGACAATTTGCAGATAATATATTAGAATAAAATAGACAGTGTTATATTGATCATTACAAATCAGCCCGCTATTCAATTTCTGGAAGATTTTTTTTGCCTCATTTATCACTTGAAACGGTAATATTATCAAAGTTATTTTCTTAGAAGACAGAGCCAGATTGTCCTTTTGAAGACATGTAGCATCCAACAACTTTGAGTTTACTGATGTGGGAGTCCCCTCTGTATGCTGTGAATACCATTGGTTAATAAAGAAACTGGCTAGGCCTATAGCAAGGTACAAAGAAAGGCAGAGTCAGAGAGAATCCATGGAGCCGCCACTGGAGACAGACGTGCTGAAACTTTGCTGGTAGGCCATGAACTCGTGATGATTCACAGATTAATAGAGATGGGTTAAATTGATATGTAAGAGCTAGCCAATAAGACACTAGAGCTAATAACATAAATAACATATTACAAACAGAATTTAAAAACAATCAACAACAACAATAAAAACCACACCTGAGTGTTCAGGAGGCCGAGACTGACCCCCTCAGCTGGCATCCTAGACCAGATCCAGAACTTTGAGTTGATCGATCCAAACATCTACTCCATCTGCAAGGTGCTGGAGTGCATAGAGAAGCCAATCCTGAAGAACCAGATATGAGTGCAAGTCATTACCATCAAAGACAAAAATCTGAAGCATGGCAGGGCAGTGGTGGCGCACGCCTTTAATCTCAGCACTCAGGAGGCAGAGGCAGGTGGATCTCTGTGATTTCGAGGCCAGACTGGTCTTTAAGAGCTTGTTTCAGGACAGGCTTAAAAGGCTCAGAGACACCCTGTCTCAAAAAAACAGAAAAAAATCAAACAAACAACAAAACTTGAAGCATGGCTGTGAACAAAGATGGCAGCTCCTGTAGTTTCCAGAGTGATTGTTACTATAGGTAAAGTTTATTTATTTATTTATTTGTTTATCTATCTATTTATTTATTTGTTTGTTTATTTTAAGTAAACTCACAAAGTTTCAAGGAAAGATGGCAGAATTCAGGGAAGAATGACAAAACTACAGACATGGCAGCAAATGGTATGGGAATGATATGGGAGGACAGCCACTAGGGACAAAGAACACGGCTCAATAAATAGGTTCAGTTGATGGCCCTCGGCTGGCCTGCAGCATGGAGTTCCTACTGCTGTACCTAGTACATCCCATGATGTAGGAAAGAGAGCTCTGTGCTGCAATGCTGCTCACAGGCTTCAATTCATTCCCAATGAGACTGGTGTACCAGCCATTGAAAGTAGGGAGGTTGTGGCAGTCTGGAACTTGAGCTGATTCCCCTTTCTGAGCCCTCATACACTGCCTAGCCACAAGATGATTCTGACACTACACAAGACCCAGATATCTGAAGCAATCCTTAATGCTGGCTCACTAATTATGGTGCTTCAGAAACCAGA
Source organism: Ellobius talpinus (assembly GCA_001685095.1). Classification (NCBI taxonomy): domain Eukaryota; kingdom Metazoa; phylum Chordata; class Mammalia; order Rodentia; family Cricetidae; genus Ellobius; species Ellobius talpinus. Next base: position 7,860 of record LOJH01024006.1, on the reverse strand, counting down.
GACCAATCACTCCTTGTAATGAGTATTTTCTTGAAAAACTGTTTGGGTAACACATACATGTATAGAAACATACATATATGTATATAATGGGGCACACTGCATGTTGCAATACAACATCAGTGAACAAGTATGCAAATGAGAGGTCTGAAGCAGGGAGGAACAGAGCAGCTCAGGAAAGCGTGAAAGACGGAAAGAAGTGAAACTACAGACACCTTGTCAGTGTCAGGTCTGGGAGAAGCATGTGAAAACAGGGGAGCATGTCCTGGCTGATCAGAACCAGCAGGGTAGGGTGCAGCAGCCCAGAGCTAGCACAGGCTATGCCCATGAACATGTTGCCAAGTTGAGAATGCCCTGGCTCAGAGCAATGACAGGATGTCCAAGATGGATAATTGTCTGGTATGGGATTTCCCTCTGTATGCTGTGAATACCATTGGTTAATAAAGGAACTCTCTTGCCCTGTGATAGGACAAAAGAGTAGGGCTGGGTGGGGAAAACTAAACTGAGTGCTGGGAGAAGGAAGGCAGAGTTTAGAGATGCCATGAAGCTGCTGCCAGAGAGACGTGCTGAAACTTTGCTGGTAGGCCACGACCTCATGGTGATGTACAGATTAACGGAAATGGGTTAAATTAAGATGGAAGAGTTAGCCAATAAGAAGTTGGTATCTGTTATCCATGTTATAGATGACAGCAGCCCAAGGCTGGGTTAATGCCCAAAGTCTACGTCAATATCTGTGGCCCATGCTTTCATTGTGGCCTTGTGGCTACCCATGATTCCTGTTGCAGATGTGTCTACGTTGTTGTCTGTGGTCCTGATGCAGCATGGGCTGTGTTGAAGGACATGTGGATTGAAATTTGTGTTCTGTCTGAAGTCATTTTGGTGTCTTTAGTCTGTGTTGCCATCTGAATCCATGTGATGTCTGTGACCTGTGCTGTAGGCAGAAACCATGAGGAAAACCATGAACCATGTTACTGTTGACTACGAAGGGCAAGAAAGATTCTGGGGAGTAAATGAGGTTTGGTTGCATATGTGGAATTTCTAAATAGTCAATAAAATATTATTTTAAAGAAAAAAAATCCAAAGTTAGCTCAGAAATCCCAATTTAACACTCCATGTTTGCATGCTCTAGAGGTCTTGTTATGAAACAATAACAATGATTTTGGCACAAAAATGTGTTTCCATTAAAATCATCAGAAACTGTGAAAAGTTAAAAATGTAATTGATTTTATTTGATGCTGTCCAGGTACTTTAGTCCCAAGTTACACTAATCTCCCTTCTCATTTACTCCCTAGAAGGCACGAATCTCTATCTAAAGTTGACCTCTGTGTTTATCCCAGCCCAAGATGCATTTCCATGGGAATCTGAAATCATTTCATTTCATTCTCATTTTCATACTATAGCCGAGAGCTTGACAATAATAAACTCTTTTCTTATCACTCGTGCCTTAAGAATTCACTCTTATTTTTCATTTTCTCATTCGTGTATTTGTTCCTAAATTCTGCTAATGCTTTGTGAATTTTTGACAAATTCTCTCTGACTGTGTTAAAATCTAGCCCTAAATAATACCTCCTTGTCATTGTTTATCATCATTATCCAATCTCAAAACTTTTTATCTCTGTCAACAGCTACCATATATTTACTGAGAGTAACTTTAGTCAAGTAATTATATTATTGTTAACAGTTAATTAACCCATTTTATATTGATTGAATAGTTATTTGGCCATAAACAGAAGAAATTACACACAGCATATTTTCTATTAATTTTCATGTATTGTATTGTGTTATGTGCCTTTGTGTTGATTGCTTGAGCTTTGCAGGAGTCACCTGTGTGTGCTTCAGCAGTGCTTTCTCTATAGATATTTTTATATTTTTTTCCACAGGTGTGGATTAAAGCTTTTTGCTTTTTATAAGTATAAATGGTGCATGAAACCAGACAGAACTCTTAATTTAAGAGTTATTTATTTTATTTCAAAATCAATAATATTCCTGAAAATAGTGTTGCATAGATACTTAAATTGAAATATTTTCTCATTAACAGGTATTAATTTTGCTTGGATAGATATTAAGAAATGAATATTCATTCTAGAGAAAGTATTGGCAGACCAATGAAACACATTCACCTTAGAAATACAAGTCAACCTTAGGGAAACAGCGAGTTTAATTGTGGTAAAGAATCTGAGGCAGCTGTATAGGGGAATGTACACTAGGTAAATTAGGGACTGATTTGTTACTGAGAAAACCTGTGCCAATCACTTATCTAACTCTTACACAGTGGCAAGAACTCCCAGGGAGCAGGGCATGCGTGGATCTCCTGATCATTAGTAACATATCTAAGTATAGAGCTTCTTAAGAACATCTGCCCTCCCTTCAATAAAGAACTCAAAGTCAAAGGTTCAGAATGGCCTCAGTGTGGGCCATCATAACTGTTGAGTTTTCACACCACCACCAGCAAATGCAGAGTTGTATCTAATTCGTGGTAGTTTCCTGATTTACTTAGTATATAGAATTCATTTATCCTTTTTCCAGATATTCTTGAATTTTTTTGTCTCAGGTACATTCACGAACTGGAAATGTAAAGAAAATCTACTCTCAAAAGTTTTGAGAGCAAAGGAAAGAGACAATAATGAGCAACAAACAAAATATATCAGTACCCAATTTCAAAGTGTCTGATGTCACCATGAACTGAATTAGAATGACAAACTGTGGAATTAAAAGCTGTTCAAGAGATCAGAAAAATATCTCTAATGAGGTGAAACTTAGCAAAAAAAACTGGGGAAAAACTGGTAGAACTGTGTTCTCTAGGGAAGCAGGGAATACTATTTCTTATTTCTATGGAATAACATGTCAGACACCATTTATAAAATATATCCTCAGTTGTCTCCTGAGGTGAATGTTCCTCATGCATGGCTTTTGTTGAGTACAAAACACCAAGGAAAGCGGTTATCTGTTTCCAGCAGCCTGTCAGATAAGTCACACATTGAAAACTAGAATCAATTGGAAATCTGACAGCATAGTGTGATGCTCACTTAACTTTAAGTTGCCTTTGAGAGAACACAGAGGAGTTGTGAATAGCCTCCTCACTTTTCCAAGAAGGCTCTGGTGACTTGTTAATTATTTGAGGAGGCTCACCCTCAAAAAATGAAGATATAAAATTCTCCAGCAGAAGCAGGAAAGTTAGTGTTTTGGACTTGCTTTTTCTTCATTCATCATTTTGTGAACTGTAGCTGCCAGCTGGCTGAAAACTGCTCATTGCACGTTTCCTTAGGTATCTATGTAGTCTCAATATTTACCTGTATAAACAAAGATGTATTTGCAGATTTAATGATGCTCCAGAAGAAAGCTCGCCATTGATATACATTAAAGTATCCTAAAGGCTAAAGGTGTTCATCAGAAATGCCTTATGGCTCAAGTAGGACATGATACTGAAGATTTGGTTCAGAAATAAGTGAGGTGTATAGAGTAACTCCAATGATCACAATACTATCACTGGTATTGTAAACAAATACATAAATATATATACATACATATAAATATATATATGTATGTATATATGTTTATGTATGTATCTATGTGTGATAAATAACTTCAAAATATTTTGAGAAAATGATTCTCAATATTTATAATCTACCTACAAGCATTTTCTTCAAACATAATCTCACCAGAAAGAGTATCATTCATGAAAGTCTTCCTTGTCCATTTTTTCATGATCAGACATCTTAAAAGCAGCCCACATGAGAGCAGCTAAAATATGTTTATTAGGTTGTTCAGGGAAGCAGGTGGGCTGACTGGCAATCTTTACTTCTCCCTCAGGTTTTTCAAGTTCGATTCCCCAGTCAGTCCCATCCTCAGCTGTGCAACACCTACTGCTTCCTCCCTCATACTGGTGTACCTTATTTCCAGTTGCTCACAAGATCTTCTACTCCTCACCCACCTCCTCCCACTAGTTACTTTACCAGATTTCTCTACTCCAGCAGGTACTGCCTGGGAACCAGCAGGTCACTACAGTCAGGGAAACAGCTACACTAACATTAGAGTTTCAACTGTCTCTCAGTTCCTATCAAGCCTAACCCTCTGGTCTCATCACCAGTTCTGTAGCAGACCATTTCCTTCAGCGTCCTCTTCTTTGCTGTCCTCTTCTCAAGTGGATCTTTCATTTAGAATGTCCTTCCTCACACTCATTGCTTCCTTCCAGCCCTTACCACACCAGGCGTTGCCTGAGATCTCAGGGTTACTCTGGACAAAAACAGCAGGTTGGCTAACTGCATATCTTCACAACAACCTGCATTCTTCCAAGCTGAGCCCCTCATTATCATTCCCCATTCTGTAGCAACCCTTCTGCTTGGTTTCTTTTTACTCTCTCCTTATATTCCTAGGGGGCTAAGCATATCTCGGTGGAGCATTCTACTTTTCTCCCTCATGTGGAAAAACTTAGACTCCCCTAGTAGACCATCCCCATTCCTCACTCAGTGTTACCTTTCAATACCTAGAAACACATGTTCACATTGAAACCCAGTGTCAGTACGTATGAGAATTCTACAAGAATGTCTTATCAGGAAAGAAGGAGGAATCATATTCCCCTATGAACCAGAGAAAGCAACAGGAACCAAGAAATACAATACCCATACAACAACAACAACAACAAAACAGATTTAACACCTAGAAGTAAAATCTTCCCATAGCAGAATCCTAGACAGCAGCATGAAAACAGAATCCATAAGAGCCAGAAAAATTTGTGTCTAATAGAGTCTGGGAATCCTACCACAGCATACTGTGACTATTTCAACATAGCTGAAGCAGAAGCAAAGGTCTGTAGAATAGCCTTTGTGAGTATGATAGATGTCACTAAAGAGGAAATGAATAAATTCCTTAAAGAAATCTATGAAAACACAATGAAAGGACGTGGATGAAACATGTCAAAAACCTGGAAGTAGAAGTAGAATCAATGAAGAAAACCCAAATAAGGAAATTTTCAAAATGAAAAATTTAGGGAATCAAACAGTAATCTCAAACTCAAACTTCAACAAAGGAATACAAGAGATGGAGGAGAGAAAGTCAGGTGCTGATGATATGATAGAAGAAATGTGCATCTCAGTAAAAGGAAATGTTGTAACTAAACCTTAGAGAACATCTAAGAAATCTGGGAAACTGAAAGACCAAATCTAAGAGTAATCAGAACAAAGGAAGGTGAAGAAACACAGATAAAAGAGAGGAAATACTTTTTAAAAATCATAGAAAAAATAATCCCTTAACTTAAAGAAGGAGATGACAATCAAGATACAATAAGCATACAGAACACCAAGTAGAAAAAAACAGATAATAATTCCCTTGGCACATATAAATTAAACTAAAAACTGTAGAGAACAAAGACTATAAAACACCACAAAGGGAAAAGTAAAATTTAAAGGAAAACATATTAGAACACCCGATTTCTCAATGGAGGTACTAAAATCCAGAAATGCCAAGATGGAAGTTCTATGGACTTTAAGAGACCACAGATGCTAGCCCAGACTACTATAGTCAGCAAAAATTTCAATCCTGATTGATAGAGAAAAATATTCCATAATAGCACTAGATTTAATCAATATCTATTCACAAATCTAGCTGTACAGAATGTGCTAGATAGAAAATTCCAACCTAAGATGTTAATCATCCCCAATAGGGAACATGGTGTAAGTAATCTCAGAAGACCAAAACAAAAGGAGGAAGCACACACACACACACACACACACACACACACACACACACACACACACA
>LOJH01024005.1:2372-18385 GCA_001685095.1 Ellobius talpinus | reverse complement strand
CTTCCCACAGGGCAGGGTACCCTGCCCTCTCTTAGGACTGGAGGGGGAGGAAGGAGGGCGAGGGGGAGGGAAGTGGGACGAGGGGAGGAAGTGGAATTTTTTATTGGTATTATTTATAAAGCAATAAAAAATAAACAAATAAAAAAGAAATACTAGTGTAATTCCAATAAGGCCTGGAGTTTAGTTGCTGGTACTGTACTGGTGGTGATTTTCAGTTTCTGAAGATTGCATTGCAATCTGTTCAGGTTAGCAAAGGCTGAGTAAAAGGTGTATTTCAATTCTTAGTACTCTTAAAACTGTTTTGTAACTCTAAACTGATTTCAAAATATGAAGTTAGAGAGGAAGATTGTTAGAAACAAGGGAATAAAAAAATTCACCCAGTTTAATATTGCCCTACAACATGCCTCCGTGCCTCCATGAACCAGATGAAAGTGCATAATTATCTTTCTCCATGTTCTGTATTTAAATCCTGCAAGCTGTAACCTGTGCAGATTATTTCTCAGTCCCATGGGTAGCCTAGGGAAATGATACTTCATGTATCAAGACTAAAAGGGTAACATTGAGAAGAGCCATTCTGGTCTGATTTCACAAGCTTTATTACTAATGAGAACTGTGTCTCCAAGGGAAATACACCAGTGTAAAGAAGAGTTTTTAAAAAGTAACAATATATAGATCGAGCAGGTTGTGTTTATGTATTTAGGAACACACACACATACGTGTGTGTATCATCTATTTAGTTATCTAAACATATATGTATGTTAGAGCAATTAATGGAAAAGAGGCTATGAACTTGAAAGACAGCAAGGAGGGGTAGAAGGGTTTCAAAGGAAGAAAACAAGAGGGAAATGATGTAATTATACAATCTCAAAAAATATTTTTTTTTAAAAAAAACAGAAACATGGAAGAGATTTAAGGTGGGAGGATCGCCAATTATTTGATATTTTTCTTAAAAGCTGTGTACTTCTTTTGAGTCAGAACCCAATTGTTTCAAGTCTTCATTAATCAGCGACAGCATTCATCAAATAGACACTTTGGCATAATGAGCTCTCATAAATACAGTGTTTGCGATCTTCCTTGGAATATTAGAATGAGGAATGGGGGTGGAAGGAGTGAAATCATGCAGTACCTCATCTTCTTATTCTCAAACAGGCTTCCATGTGCCATACCACATTAAGATTCTGTCATCTTTGCTGGTCCATGTCTTTCTAGCTCTCTCTTTCACATATAATGAATGAATGCAGGGCACCTGCTCTGATTTTCTTAACTGAAGCAGTTCAGGGCAAATCATGATTGTTAACGGAAATAAACTAAATCATTTGTCACAGAGCTTAATTTCACCTGTGCTGCCTTTGTTCCTGCTGTTAGTTGTACTTATGGAGGATGATAAAATGCTGCTGCCCAAGCCACCTCCTCACAGGAAAACGAAGCCCAGCTGGGATCCCGACCCAAGCACCTGGGGCTGTGGATCAGCTGGCAGCAAACAGCGATTTTGCCAGCCTTAGTTGCCTCTCAGGTTGATTGAAAAGAACAGATCCATTTCCAAGCACTGTCGGGTTTCCAATGAGTGAATGTTTGGGTGTCATTCCTGAGAAAATATCAAGGCCTTGGAGACCTGTTCTCATTACACCAACTCTGAACAATCAGCCTTCCCCCAGGTTCCTAAAACTGTCCACACTTGCAGCCATCGGTGTGTTAAGATGGAGACTATCCAGGTACACACTGGAAACTAGGGAGTCACCACTGAGACCCCAGGAGAGAAGGTTTCTTCTACAAAAAGACACAATATTTGTGCATTTGACTGTTGTTTGGAATGCCATGATTTCAACACTTTCTCCATTTTTAGCCTGCTAATGGTCTTCAGACTAAGGAAAGAGTGCAAGTTTTGAGATTCATCTTACAGATAGAGAAACAGCTAAGACAGGCTGATTTGGCCATAAAGGAGGCTCAAAAATATTAGTGCTCATTAGTGTCAGTATTTTAACTAGTCAGACAGCTCCCCACTTATCACATAGAGCTTTGTTGGGACCACTGTATATTATGTGCCAGCAAGAGAGTATTCTTGCATCTCTGTAATCCATGTACAGGCGTGACTCAATCCAGATTGTTGTCTGTGAGTAGGATATGTGTTCTATGTTTATGTTATGAGAGATAGAATGTTATTTGGAATGAGAGAGGATAGAACCTATGAGGAGAGACTGAGTTCCAGGAATTCCTCTAGAATGACTCAGTTGGACACACTGAAGACAGTGACATTGTGGACTCTTTAAGTCAGAGATTTTAATGACAGCCTGGGCATTTGAGTAACTGTGAGAAGTTTAGACTGTAGCAGGGGAAGGGACAAAGAAAATCCTCTAAGTGTCTCAGACCAAGATTCAGGTTTAGGAAAAAGTGTTTTGTTTTTTCACATCAGTCTAAAATTATTTTTTAAAGTTATTGTGTGTGTGTGTGTGTTATATGCTTTGGCATGTATACAGAAGTCAGGGGAAGACGATGGACACCCTGATCTATTATTCTCTGCTTTATTCCTTTCAGAGAGATTTCTCCTTGAACCTGGGGCTATGATAGCAGTCAAAAAGTTCAAGTAGTCCTCCAGTTTTTATATTCCCCATTGGTGCTAGGGTTATAGGCTCATGTGTGTCCACATCTGGATTTGCTTGGGTCCTGGGGGCTTGAACTTAGATCCTCATACTTCCTTGAACAGCAAGTGTTCTTACTTGTTCAGGCATAAACCCAGCTCTTGAGAGCCACTGTTTTTTTTTATCACTATTTACTTTATAGAATAACATGAATGAGCAATAACAATATTATAAATCAGTTACTCTATTTAAAATCAGGAGTTTTACTTGCATTGCCTTATTTAACTCTCACAATCACCCTATGAGAAAGATGAGAGTGACTGAATCTCAAGGAAATAAATAATCTGTCCAACATGTCACAGTTCGTAAGTTGAGGAACCAGAATTCACTCGCAAATGGTCTGACCTCTGAGCCTAGGATCTTCCTTTCCTAGCTCATAATGCGCTGAAATGTTGTGTCTTCCCTGAGATAGTGTTGGCTTCAGGGCATGGAGAGTGGAGGGAGAAAGTAAGTCTGACAAGAAAGAATGCAGCACAGTGTCTATGTGTGCCTCTGTGTGTTTTAACACAGGAGTGTTTGCAATATGGGGAGCAGATGGGATACTGAAGAAACTGTAGATGACTAAGCCCAATGAAAGAAGACTATGTGGAGTTGTCAAATATGAATTGTTTCAGCCAAAACCCCAAGTGTGAAGGCAAGCTTTGCTTCTGGATAACTGTATGACTTTAGGCATACCAACTGAGGGCCTCTGTGACCTTCTGTTTTCCTGTCTTACTAATTTAAACCAGCACTAATTCTGTTGAAGGCTTATGGGTTACAGAAAAGGTTTGTAAATAGCTTTATATTGGTAGATCCAGCATTTAGACAATAATCATTAGACATTAGTGATTATGAAGATGAAGAAGACCCCCTCAAAGGCCTATTGTCCTTACCCTAAACTGAAAGTCATAATTATAAAATACCCAATCAAAAGACCAACTCAAAGGAGCTCAAAACTATCTAGAACAAAATTCCTCTTAGAAAGTCGTCTGTGACACACTGAATCTTTGTTTTGTTAATTTTTATTGATTTTTGATAGTTTTGCCTTATAGTCCTGGCTGACCTTAAACTCACCTCAGCCATCCTAGAAACAGAATTACAGACTTGTGTGCTACCAAACCTGATGACACTGAATCGTCAAAGGTAATTCAAAACACAGTTGTTCTTTTGCCTTATGACAGAAACCTGGGTCATTGATAAGGACTTAGAGTGGAGACAGTCGCTTTCAAGTACCAAGAAGGTCATAAAATGTGAAATAATTGTCTTACCTTTCAGCATCTTGTTCTCAAAGGTGGCCGTGTGTTTTAGGTAAATTGTTGCTGGTTCCAACCAGGGAAGAGATCTCAGGGAAGAACAAATCCTAGATAAGAATGTGTTCTTCCTTTACACAAAGCGTCTGTACAGCTCTGTGGTCCCTGGAGTTGGTAAATGGGCTTGGACTCTGAATTTATAAATGATGGTGCAAATAGGTAGGAAGACATTTAGAAGTTTTTCTACAAAAGCAAGAAGAAAAACACTACATAGCCAAAGTCTGGCAAAAAGGGAACAGTAGTCCTCCAGAATGGCAAGGATTTAATGGTCCCAGGGAGAGTAATTAGATAACAAGAAGATTCTTGGGAAGGTAAACAGACTCTTGGGAACATTTTTCACAAGTCATGACCTGTGAAATAGTGTTCTTTTAAGAAGAGAGGCAGAAGCTGCCTTCAATGAATCAGGGAAAGTCAGGTGAAAATTGAACATGATAAAATACTTGGGCTGGGCATATCCAATCTGATTCTTGATGCTGTACTGATAAGGCTTAGAATGAAGAAAGAGTTTGTCCTGTAATCACTATAATCAGTTGACTATATTACATGGAAACATGGATAAATCTCAGAAAGTATAATGTTAAAATCACAAATATGTATACTATAAGACTGCATTTTTGTAAATTTCCAAAAAAAGGTAAAAATGTTCTTTGTGTTAAAATCAGGCATGAGTTATCTTTTGATGGACTGTAATTGGGAGGAGGAATGAAAGAAACTTCAGAAGGGCTGAGAAAACCATTTTTCGATTTGAGTGGGCACTAATTATATGGGTGTGTTCAGTTTATGAATATCTAAATAGTTGTCTAATCACGACTTTTGAATTTTCTGTATATATTATATTTCAAGAAAAATTAGGAAACCAAGATATAATCCATGAATGGATGTTAATTCATTCCAAGAGGAACAAATATTAAGAGTTCTTTACCCATAAAAACTTTACTTTCTTGAATTGCAAATTCTTCATTTGTTGTTCAGAATAACCCTCATAGATCAGTTTCGGTCTTCTGGGAAGCATACTCTAAGCTAGGATTAGTTTTAGCCATAGAAATTCCCTTGAAAGAAAAGAAGAGCTGTAGTAGGGATGTCTTTAGGTCAAAATGCAGGTATTTTCTGTCTTCTCTGCCCTCAGAGCAGCTCTCCTGCCTTAGCATCCCTTGCCCCTGAAAATGTATACCTGCTCCAGGTTCATCTCTGCCAGAGGCACTGACAGATGTGAGCCTCAGTAGCTCGGCAGTCTAGAGTCCTCTGACCTCACTCATTCCTAGCTGAACCTTCCAAACCAGTGACATTTCAAGGAATATTGACACAGTCACCAAGTTCATTGGGACTGGAGCTGCCACAGTTATGATGACTGGTTTTGGAGCTGGGATTGGGATTGGTTTTGGAAGCCTCACCATTGGCTATATCAGAAACCCTTCCCTGAGGCAACAACTTGTCTCCTATGCAATTCTGGGCTTTGCCCTCTCAGAAGCCACGGAGCTCTTTTGCCTAATGGTGGCCTTTCTCATCCTCCTTGTTATGTAAAGCAGCAGTGTTCACTTCCACCTCCCACAGTTCTTTCTCCTGTGTCTTATCTGCCCTTTACGCTTCTTTTCCTGCACTTACATGGGAAGCCTGTAGAAAACGTTGGCTCAAAGTTTGACAGAGGGAAGACAGTGCTTTATTAATAAGAAAAATGCAGGTATGGTCCATTCGAAAGGATAAAAAATGATAGGACAAGATATAGGAAGACCTTGGGATCATAGCATAATCTTAAGAAACTGTAAGGCCAATGGTGAATTCTTGGGTCCATATTGTTCAGTGGAGAAATACTGTACTGGGCAAAATAGTGCTCTATCATGTCTCTGTCATGCTCTGTCCTAGGTGGGAATATCGAAGGGAAGAACGGCCTTGGTTAAATGCTGTGGTGAATTTTAAAAGATGCAGCTGTTTGAAGCTGCCAGTCAAAATAAGTATGACCACAGTCCCTGTAAGAAGAGATAGCCACAAAAGAACCCTGAAGGATGGTAAGAGGAAGAAAGGGGGGCTTTTTTTAAAAAAAAACTTGATAAAGGACATGCATGAAAACCTCAAACAGCATCACGGTTGGTGGAAGAAAAACTGAATGCTTCCTCACTAAGATTGGGAACAAGATTAATTCCTTTTATGCATCATAGCAAGGGAGGACATGATTGTCTTTAAAAAGAAAAATCCAAAAGAAACTAAAGAATCTCCAAAAATCAGTGACTGAGTTCAAGATCATAGGACATAAACTCAACACAGAAAGATCAATTGTTTCTATATACTTACCAAGAACACGAGGAAGCAGAAATTTAAACCCTATATTATTTATTATCACTTCAAAAATATGCTTCAGCATATAAATTTAACAAAACATAAGCAAGATTTACAGGTTGAAAATTACAATATGCTGATAAAGGAGATCAAAGGCCTAAATAAATGGAGGCATATATCACACTCATGAGCTGAAAAATTCAACATAGATTCTTGGGGATAAGTATAGCTATATCTTTTACATCGCTTTTTTCTGATACATTAATTTTTTTACAGGAAGTATTCTAGCTCCCGATCAAGAACCAAATGTTGAGGGAATTCTGATAAGAATCTTATGTAATCAACAGGAAGAGAACTTCTTATTTCAGAATTTGACATTTTCAATAATCTCTATCTTCCTCCCCAGTTTACCCGGAGTCATCCCAATAAGAGACAGATGATAGAGCTGCTGTGTTATTGCTACTTGAGTGGGGGTGATGAGTGAATTCCTTGAGGCCATTTGTATTAGTCAGGGCTCTCTAGAGTAACAGAACTTACAGAAGTACTCTGTTTATAGAATGGAGGTTCATTGGAATAACTTACAGATTGCAGTCAAGCTAATCCAATAATAGCTGGCTGGAAACAGAAAGTTCAAGAATCCAATAGTTTCCCTGTTCCACAAGGCTGGGTGTGTTGGCTGGTCTTGTGTATATGCCAGAATCCTGAGGAAGTATGCTCCAATGCCAGTGAAGGAATGGACTTGCTAGCAAGGTAAGTGCGAGCAGGCCAAGAGCAAAAGCTTCCTTCTTCTGTGTCCTTATATAGGCTTCCAGCAGAAGGTGTGGCCCAGATTAAAGGTGTCTTTTCACTTCAAGATCTGGATTGAAGGTGTGTATTTCTAACTCAGAGACACGGATTAGAAGTGGATCTTTCTATTTTGACTCAAGTGACAACAACAGAAACATCCCGCCCAGTTGTACACTTCATTTTTGGGTTTTAGTTCTAGAGTAGTCCAGTTGACAACCAAGAATAGCCATCAAACCATTCTCTTGGGAAATTCTGTCTTGAATGATTTTTTTCAACGAATGTAAATTATCTTTTCAGTATCAACTTCAGTCCCAATATGCATTCAAATCTTTGCTAATATTTTAGCATGTTGGCATCCATTAGTATTTTTCAGCTCAGGTGAAAACTACCTTACTGAGATCATATATAAACTTCTATTAGGGCCAGCAACACAACTCAATGGTGGAGTGCTTGCTTAACATGCATGATGTCCTATGTTTCAACTCTCAGTATCATAAAGAATTATAAAGCCATATTGCATGTGGTTGCTGAAAGGAAGCAATCAAGAACTTCCTTTCCCAAATTACTGAACATACCAAGAGTCTGTTTGTGTATGTCTGTTTGTGTGTTTCCTTGGGGGAACAAATATATAATGATTATTTGCTTTTCTTCTTACTTTTTCTTTTTGGCACTCCAGCATGCTAATAATTTTACTTATTCCCTCCAGAATTCTAAAACAATGTACCTGCATTTCATTTGATGCTAACTGTAGAGTCTTATTTTAGACCTCAAAATATTATTGCCACATTTCCTTTAAGCTTTTCAATCTGTGGATTCATTCAAATCTCATTTTATTTTCCTAAAATCTCATTTCTTTACTCAATTTTTTCAACCAGCATGTTTTGAATGTCTTATCAGCTCATGCATAATGCATCCATTTCTTTGTTTTTTCTGCCCTGGGGGAGAAATTTATACCTATATATCATAAGGGAAAATGAAAGGATTCAATATTTTCACTCCCTGATCTTTATATATTCAATTGTGATAGACAATACATCTTAGAACAAAGTTTTGAACATTAGATTTTCATGTTCTGTGTATATTTTTAATATCTCTAAGTAAAATTTTCAGTCAAAATTTATTTTAAAAATCACGATTTTTCTTATTAATATGTATAATTAAATGTACATAAATTGAGCTTATCCATTTAAATATGTACAACATAAATATTTTTGGGGAAAAAGGTCTCTACTAAGATCCTTGTTATCCTAAAGAAAATCTCAGAATACTGCTTACCCCCAAAATGCCAACCCCTAGAGAAGTGACTAGGGTGTGTGAAATGGATCCACTAAGGCCTTTTCCACTTTAATATTTTGACAAAAAAGTGTACAGGTATTTATACCAGTTCTCTGGTTCCATTTCTGCATTGATGCTGGGAAGGCTCTCAGAAACTGAAGGGAAGCAGGTTGTACTAAGAAGTTTACTGGGTAGTCATTTATGGCTGCAAATGGTGATTGCAGTAGGCAGAGACTGCTATTAGCGAAATAAATACCTACAAAAATCCCAAGTGAGAAAGGCTTTTCTGGAAGTGTCTTTCTTGGGGACATGGAAAGAAGAGATAGAATGAGTGTGTGGGTCCTGTGAACTCCAGGAAATAGACAGGACTAGAATGGATGGACAGCTGGAGATGGCTTCTGAGGAGGAAGAGCACTCAGGGAATGCCTAGCCAGGACTAGAAATTCTAACACAAAATCAGATCCTTATTATCACATAAAATAAATGTTCAAGGAACCTAATGATAGGAAGGCCCCTCTGAAAGTCACCTTAGAGGCAGCCAACACCCCCTCCCCCAAATAGAATGTTCAGATGAAGGGATGCATAATATGAATGATCCCATTTCAATTTAGAGTTTTAGACACTGGACTGAAATGCAGAATAAGAATGAATGTAAGTCAGCGACAGAACAGATGAGAGAGATGTGCCTTAAAAACAGCACTTATACAAATCTTGAAGAAATATTTTGATCAAAAGTTCCAAATTAGCTGGGCAGCAGTGACACATGTCTTTAATCATGTGAATTTAAGCATTCAGTAGGCAGAGGCAGGGGATCTCTGTGAGTTTGAGGCCAGCCTAGTCCATAGAGAGAGTTTCAAGACAGGCTCCAAAGTTACACAGAAAAACCCAGTTTTGAAAAATCAAAGAAAACAGTTTCAAATTAAGGGCTGGTGGTGTGTGCTTGTCTAATGCAAAGTTGCCTTCAAACTCAATCAACATTACTTTGAGTACTGTTGGCAGAGGCTGCTAGTTCATTTCCCGACCACCCTGACTTGAAATAATCACACAGAAACTATATTATTTGCAATGCTGTTTTGTCAATAGCTCAAACATATTTTTAGCTAGCTCTTATATCCTAAACCAACCTATCTCCATTAATCTGTGTATCACCACGTGGCTGTGGTTTACCAGATAAAGTTTCATCCTGCATCTGGCATCTGTCTCTGGCAGGGCTACATGGCTTCTTTCTGATTCTGTCTACTCTCTCTCTGTATATATCTTTTCCAGCCTGGCTATATTCTGTTAAGCCATTGGCTNTTTCCCGACCACCCTGACTTGAAATAATCACACAGAAACTATATTATTTGCAATGCTGTTTTGTCAATAGCTCAAACATATTTTTAGCTAGCTCTTATATCCTAAACCAACCTATCTCCATTAATCTGTGTATCACCACGTGGCTGTGGTTTACCAGATAAAGTTTCATCCTGCATCTGGCATCTGTCTCTGGCAGGGCTACATGGCTTCTTTCTGATTCTGTCTACTCTCTCTCTGTATATATCTTTTCCAGCCTGGCTATATTCTGTTAAGCCATTGGCTGAAAGCAGCTTCTTTATTCATTAACCAATAAAAGCAACACATATACAGAAGGTCTTCCCACACCAGAGTGTCCCACAAAGTTCTATTCTAAAAAGATTTCATGTCAAATTAGTTTAGAAAATTCTACATACAGTTATATTTTTAATGAGTCAAAACTTAGAATTCTGTGACAAAATCATCTTGATTAACTTTTCACAATGCAGTGTATTCCTCAAAATAGAATAAATTAGGCTACAATGAAAAATATCCTGAAAGTGTCAGTGTTTTAAAATAACAAAAAGTTCGTTATTTGTGTTACATGTCCACAGAGGTCAATTGGGACTGTCTTTCTTGTCATCAATGAACTCACATGGAAGAGAAAATCACCATGTATTGAAACACCGAAGTCACAGCAGCAGATGCCCACAGAAATATCAAGTGAGAAAGAATGCACTTTTTATTTAAATTTTTAAATTTACATATAAAATTATGCATATTTATGGGAAAACATGTGATGTTTTGATAACATGAGTACATGGTGTAATGTTCAAATCAGAGCAAAGATACTTTATCTCATTGAACACATTTCCTTTGTGGTGATAGTATTCAAAATCTGTTCGTTTAACTTGCTTTTAAAATGCCTAGTATTATTAATTTTATCTATGGTTACCTTACTATGCAATAGAATAGCAGAACTTATTATTACTGTCTATTGCTTAGTATCCATGGACTAACTTTTCCCATGCCTTTCTACTCCCTTACTTTTCCTAGTTCTGGTAAATAGTATAAAATCAATTTTGCTGTGTTCTACAGATGAATACAATCATGTACTTCTTTTTGTTTTTTCTGGCTTATTTTACTTAACACCGTGATTTCTTCTTCTACTTGTGTTTCACATTACAAGATTTCATCCCCTTTTTATGATAGAATAATGTTCCATGGTGTATATGTAACTTATTTTTTCATTGCATTCATTACTTGATGGAATTAATGTTGCTTCTGTTTCCTAGCTATTGCAAATAGTAGTGCAATTAATGTGGGCAAGTGTCTCTTTGATATACTGACTTCACTGTCTTTGGATATACACATACAAGTAGAAATTCTGGGTCCTATGGTAGTTTTTTGAGTGTATGTCTCTTTTTAATTGTGAATAATTTCTGACACAGATAAGAGTGGAAAGTATAATGAACCCGATGTCAATACCACTAGGCTTTAGTAATTTACATCTGCAAATGAAGTATGCATTTCTAGAAGATGAAGATCCTTTAAAAGTAACCACAGTTACCATGCTTTAAAATATTTGCAGTCTTGGGGCTGAATAGATGGTTTAGTCACTGAAGTGCTTGCTCCATAAGTGGGAGGACCTGAGTTTGGATCTCCAGAGCCCACGGGAAATCTGGACCTGGTAACATATGCCTGTGATCCCAACATTGTTGTGGGAGAGTGAGACAGGGAGATTCCATATATACACATGTACACACATACACCACACTCCCTCACCCACACACACCCTCTCTTAAAAATATTAGCAATTTGAACACTTACAGATGTTCATAAAATAGAATAAGCTGCTTCAGAAAGAAGTAGGAGCCTACTTGATTGATGAATATGCCCTGAGCCCTTACTATGCACCAGACTTGGATTTTCAGTGAATTCCATAGGTGAGTTCTAGAAATTGACATTCTGGCGAAGGGATGCTTACCTTCCCTTTTACACAGAGCCTCTCAGCACAGCCAATGTATCAGTTAGTCTGGTGGCATAGGAGTGCTAAGAAGCTGCAGAGAGTGTTTGTGCTTTACTGGAAGAAGTTTCACCTTGAAACTTACAGACACTTCTTTTGATGCAATTTTGCTTTTTAAAGATCAAATTTCTTACTTGTATCTAAAACTATGTATAGCGAAAAATTTTCCTTACAAAAAGTGACCTAGATTTCTCTCACTTCTTTGTACTTTTCCCTTTGTGCTTCCTAAACAGGCCACTAAAAGGTAGATGGTTAGAGCAACCACTAGCTCATAGGCTGTGTCCCTATGAATTAGCAAAACACACCATCAAGTGCATGTAGTGTGGTGTAGACCACAGAGCTGTATTTCAGAGCTACTTTACTCCCTCAAGCAGACACTTACCCTTGGGGGGCAAACAATCTCTCCAGAACTACACAGTAGACCTATAGGTGACTATCTTATCAAGGTGTTTCCCTGCCTAGTTTAGTTCTGTATGCCTTACAGTGTGCCCAAATACAGGTAGTTCCACTGAAATCCAAAAGTGAGAAATGGTGTGTGATTTATGACTGATACCTGCTATTCATTTTTCAAAAATCTAATTTTGTGAGATGCTAGCACTGGGAATATAATGTATGTATGACATTTCAAAGAAAACGCCTGATTCTGCTAACAGACGACTGTGTGAATTATTTCATAAAGTATGATACGCCTGTCCATCGGATACATTTCTAAAAAGTGATACATAGATAATAAATTCAAGGTTTGTAAATTCTCTTCCCATCAATAAGTATATGTCACTATACAGTCTGATATTGGAGAAATAGTTGGGGTTTTTCAGCCATATGAAAGAACCTGGGTAGGTTGAAAATGTATAGATGTTCGAGTTTACATTCTGCTGCTGTGATAAAACACTCAAAAACAACTTGCAGAAGAAAGGGCTTATTCAGCTTGCCTTTCTAGGTAAGAGTCCAACATTGGGAAATCAAGTCACACACACAAGGCAAGGACCTGGAGGCAGGAACTGAAGCAAAGATCATGGAGGAATGCTGCTTACTGGTGTGCTCTCTTTGGCCAGCTTCGGCATACATCCTGAGACTACCTCCCATATCAATCAACAATCAAGAATTCCCCCACAGACATGGCCAGAGGCCAAACTGATCTGGGCTGTCCTTCAGGTGAGACTTTCTCTTCCCAGGTGACTCTTGGTTGTGTCAAGGTGATAAAGAAAACTAATCAATACAGATTGTGCTAATTACTTATTCTGTCCTATACACTTATTTCATTTTTTTCTAAATGGAAAAAAGTTTTCAAGAATAAAAAATCCTACAGCATATTGGAATAGCACACTTCTAATTTGAGAAAGCTAGCTCTCCCTCTCAAACAGACAATTCGGTAACTTTATGTATCCAATGAATTAGTTGAAGTTCCGAACTTCAACTTACCTTGGTACAGGAGGCAGGAGAATTGTCTAATACTGTGGCCAATAGCTTTAAGCATGTGAAATGTGACTAGTCCCAAGCAAACTGTGCTGTGAGAGTCATAAAGACTTAATTCCAAACACTTACTATAGAAAACATTCAAAATATTGTGATAATTGATTAATATTAATTATATATTGAATTGATGATATGTTAGTTTGTAGGGCTGCATAAACTACATTATTAAGATTTATTTGTCCCATTTTGGGTCATGGTTACTAAGATATTTCAAATTATCTACATGGCTTACATTGTGTTTGTTTTGGACAGTACTGATTTAGATATAAGCAATGCCAGAACAATGCTGAAAGGTCAGGCAAACTGTAACAACCCAGACACATCCATTCTTATGAGCATATTATCTGCTTGGCAGCCAGTTATAGTGCTGATGTGGTTTTCCTCTGTGCCCTCTGCACAAACACAGACATATGTAGAGATGAGGTAGGGAGGGGGCACATGTGTCACAAGAACAGTTTTACAATGGTATACTCATTAGGTGACGTGAGGGAAATTTTGGCAATGTGCTTCTTTCTGTTTGTGCTCAATTGGTGCTGCAATTGTCTCTAGTTGCCCTTGGGATTATACCACACTATTTCAAACACTTAATTACTTGGAAGAATTAGACCATTTTTCATCCCATGGCAAGATCTTCAATATGCATATGGAGATTTTACTTTACATGGAAGCTTTGCACAGGAAAAGAATTAACCTAAATTAGATGAATTTGGAAAAACTGGCAAACTTTTGCCAGAACCCTGGTCAGCATCTTTCATTTTAAATCTGCTCCCTTTGCAGATAATGTGAGAGAGTAGATTTACTTGCCATGAAACTGCCTGTTTATAAAGGGCAAAAACATGTCCCCTAGAAAGTATCTTTAACAATATCTTTTAGAAAGGTCCTGAAAGTGTTTTGTAAGATAAGGACCTAGTTGAGTAGAATAATAAACAACATATCGATCAGTAATTTATGACATATAAAGACAAAGTTTTTAATTAAATAAGAGAAAAATGGCTTCCAAGTTAATGTTCATGTAAACAGAAAGAGTTTTTGGAAGACTCCATTGTCAACACCTCAACAACTGATGATTTTTGGCCTCCATACTGTACATTTATATAGCTACACAGCATCTGATCTAGCTTCTTTCACTATCTCATAAAAATCACAGCTAATAAACTCTACTTGGCACCTTGAAGGAAAGATGCTTGCTGCTGACTCTAATATACTGGGCTTCGCAGAACTTCAAAGACAGGCCGGCTTCTCCTGTCTACCTTGCCCAAGTTTCTAGCCCTAGGTGGGAACCAACCACGTTTGTCTTAGGAAAATCTGTTTTGAGTTTGTTATCAAAGTGTCTCACATCCCTTTTAATCAGCTATTCCAGTTGACAGCCCATGGAAAATGTAGATGGGAGAGGGCTTCCATTTGGTGCCTCCATTTTCTTGTGTCCTCTTTTATTAATGATATGCTTTCAAATTGTTCTTTACAGAAAACAAAGCATGTATGTCTATGAGAGAAGAACTTAAGACTTTATAAAGTTTAATGACAAGTCTAAACTAAACTAAAATTGAAATTTATTGAGTGTCTGCCTCCCGATACTTGAAACTACTTTATTCTTAGCTCAAGTCGGTGTCAGATACAGAGTCGCAGGGTAATGTGACATAAACATTTATGGAATTTCAGCTGAAAAATTATTTTCATCATCCAAAGCCTTTCTGTCTGGATCTTCCATTGTTGCCAGAGTTTTACACTGAATCCACAACGTAGAAAATACTTTGTGAAACACACTGGCTACTTTCAAAATCAATTTCCAGACATCATTTTGTCCTTTCACCAGACTCCTAAATGGGGAGAGTATAACCGAATCTCCTTAAAATAGGATACATACTGCCACAGTGAAACTAGATTAAATACATATCACAGTGTGGTGGAGCTTTCACTTATTAATTTAGAGGTAAAGTTCCCCCTAAGGTTTCAAGCCTGTGTGTCATTGCAAAGAAACCAACACACAGAAAGACTCATGAGAACACATCCAATGACAGTCACTATTTTTCCAAAGGTAATAAATGACCTCTAGACCCTCAATGAGATTTTTTGATAAGAGTATGGGAGTCTGCTGAATCAATCAAGTCTAGGAGTCTTTTCTTCTTCACATATTATATCAATTTACCTCGGGGGTGTGTACATTAACTGATGTCAGCTGTTCAGTGGTCATTGCCTGCTCACATGCAAACTAGAGCTCAAGACTTCAGTGTCTCCTTCGGGTAAAAATCTAGAAAATATAAGAATAACTGTGTGAAGAAGAGACATCGGTGTTTTGTAAGACAACCCCTGAGACAACAATGGAGCATAACTCTACTCATGGTGTGGAAGCTGATTCTGTGTGGAAAGACACAACTCTCTCTCATTTCAAGTGTAATTCATTCAAGAGACTGAATCATCAATGTTTTAATATAAGCTTAAGATACTATATGAGGAAAAAGATCAAGTATATCAATTTAAGGCAAAGTCAGATCATTCAATAAAGAAAAAGGTTTTAATCCTTTAAAAGATACCAGTTTAGGCAGCATAGTTGAGAGGTTTTATTTATTTACTTTTGTTATTTTGATATGGGGCATCACTGTATAGACAAGTCAGGTCTGTAACTTGCTATATAGCCAGTCTGATCCTGAACTTAGGATACCCCTGCCTTCAGTCACCAAGTGCTGG
The DNA here is from genome assembly GCA_001685095.1 of Ellobius talpinus. Lineage (NCBI taxonomy): Eukaryota > Metazoa > Chordata > Mammalia > Rodentia > Cricetidae > Ellobius > Ellobius talpinus. The sequence continues at coordinate 2,669 of LOJH01024005.1, read as the reverse complement.
GAAGAGAGACATGAGCCACCAAACCTAACTTCATAATGTTTTTTTCTTGATGGCACTTAAAATAATGATATATCTTACATCTGATGGTATCTTAAATTTATTTAAAGGAAAGATTCCAATGGACTCCCTTATTTCTTATTCCTCTGATCAAACTGTGGTGCTTACAGGCTCCACACTTGATTCTGACTCCTGTGTATATCTACTCCTGATATATATACATATACATATACGTATACATATACATATACACATACATATACATATACACATACACATACACATATACATACACATACA
>LOJH01024004.1:0-19699 GCA_001685095.1 Ellobius talpinus | reverse complement strand
GGGAGGGAGTGGGCATGGCTTGTCTCTTAAAGAGACAGAACAACCATTACACACGGTCTCTAATATGTGTATCCTTCCTGTTGTATCTGGATCAGATTGTTTCCTTGGCATCATAACCAACTCTGTCTCTTACAATCTTTTGGACTCCTCTTCCTCATAGATCCCTGAGCCTTGTGGAAAGGAGTTTGAAGGCATCTCATTTAGGGTTGGTGACTCCAAAGTCTCTTATTCTCTGCATATTGTTCAGTTGTGGGTCCATGTAAACTATCATCTACTACAAGAAGAAATGCCTCTGATGAGGCTTCAGTGTTGCCCTGATCTATGGGTATAATAGTATGTCTTTAGGAGTCTATATTGCTATGTTCCTTTAACAGAATAATAATAATAGGCTTTCCCCTAGGCCTATGGCCTGTCTAGTCTCAAGTTCTTGACCACTTTAGCAGTGCCAGGTATGAGTTTCAGCTTGTAGCTCAGGCCTTAAATCCAATCAAAGAGTGATTGTTTATTCCCATAACATCTGTGCCACTACTGCATCAATATATCTCATAAACAGGTTACTGGTACAAGACTAATTACTTCTATACATTTTTTGAATAGTAACCCCTTTTCATCTCACCATATGATCATATAATTGCATAACATTTACTATTATCTTACAGAGTTGACTCTATAAGGATATAGAAATTATTGGTGTCAAGTATAATTTACATTATTGGAATTTTTTGTTTTCGCTGAATAGTTTCCAATGAGCTAGAAGGCAAAAATCCAAAAGCTCTCTCATTGGTCTTAAGACCTACTCAACAAGAGGGATACCACGCTTGGTACTGAAATCTACATAATTACTCAGGGCTAGTGAAATCATGATTAATGTAAGAAAATATACACCTACTATTTCACTAACCCAGAATAATCCCTAACAACAACCTATAAACACTTGTCTCTATACCCACAGATAAGTGTAGTCTTTATCCCTCATCAAGGAAACATCTCTTCACAACAGAAGGAGACCACTCAGAAAACCCCAACCAATCAAAATGCAGAGTTGTGGAGCCCAGTCCCAATGGATACATCTACAGAGAACTCTTGTATGTAAGACTCCACTAACATTGCAGAAGAATGGATGGAAAGACTGTGAGAGCCAGTGGGTCGGGAAATTTACTGTGAAATTGTGTCTCTTAGTAACATCAGAGGCTATGCCTGTATAGTAGTACCAACATGGCCACTCAACCATGAGCTCAACAAGGATGACACCTGTCGGGGACCAGCCACAACAAAAATACCTTTCAGCATGGTAAGGGTGTGGGGATTAGAAATATAGTAAAGAATATGAAGATACAAATGAAAATAATAAAATGGAGAAACATATAGGATTATATCGGGAAGGAATTTTTTAGTGAGTAAATTCACCCTCATTTAATTTCCAACTGCTTAAAATACCCCTGACCCCAAAAGGCAGGAGTAAGACAAAAGACTGAGTTAACAGGACAAGGAAATAAACATACCAATTGAAGGTCATGGCTACATTCATAGTTAAACAGTCTGTTGCTAGAACAAAACAAGTCACCAAGTCATTCATGCTCACACCCTAGACCAAAACATTCTGTAGGCAAACCACTCCCTGGGTGGNCCAACTGCTTAAAATACCCCTGACCCCAAAAGGCAGGAGTAAGACAAAAGACTGAGTTAACAGGACAAGGAAATAAACATACCAATTGAAGGTCATGGCTACATTCATAGTTAAACAGTCTGTTGCTAGAACAAAACAAGTCACCAAGTCATTCATGCTCACACCCTAGACCAAAACATTCTGTAGGCAAACCACTCCCTGGGTGGAATCCCAAATTATCCTCAATAAAGGGAACTGGAACTTAGTTGGATCCTTAGATTTTTGTTTGAGGTAGGAACAGATCTACTTCTCTATTCCTGGAGCACAAGGTCTGGCAATTAGCCACACCTGTTGACAATAACCTTGAGAGAACGGAACTCTCTAAGGTTAATATCTAGGTGGGGCCTTTGTTTGAGGTAGAAGCACAATAACCTTATAAATTCCAACTCTCTGACCTTTGAGCAATGTGTAAATAGGCTCATAATCTTGGGCCTCCTTAGACACCAACTAACATGCCAAACTAGACAGAGAAAAGCTCACAAGTACTCAGCCTTACACAAAGAACTACAGGCAACTAAGTAAATCTGAGCGTGGGAGAGGTAGTCCTCCCAAGAAAGAGCACACCAATTGGTTGTCCTATGTCCAACAGTCAGTCTTGAAAACAAACCTATAAATGTCATTATATGGACTCTATGTGTCATATTCAGGAATATATATAAAACATATATATACAAATACATATATGCATGCAATAACAATTAATGAAAAAAGATCATGAATTGTAAGGAAAGTGAGAAGGGGTATTGGATGGTTTGGAGGGAGGAAAGGGAAGGGGGAAACATTGTAATTAAATTAAAATATCAAAAAATAAAGAAAAGAAGCAAAAAGTCCTCTATAAGCCAATGACATGTCATCATCAATATTGTTATAATATCAATTTTCAAAGTTAGACTAATTCAATAAGCTGAGATGCAAATGAACAAATTAAATGTCCTGAACAAGAACTTCTGCCATAAAAATTTATCTTGAGAGGTGCTTTGCCTGTAACTATATTACATAAGAGCAAAACTTGGCAAAGAAGGGGGCTCTGTGGTCGTGGGTGATGGATGAGCCACAAATTACAACCTGATGGTCCTAAGTAGAGAATATCAGCTTCCCAGACTAAAAGAGCATTTTCATTTTCTTTATGGTTTTCAGGTCTTTTCTAAAAACATTAAACTCTGGGGTAAATATGAAGTCTCTCCTTTGATTAAAAAGCAAAGCCAATGCATAAAAAAAACCATGAAATAGTTATCCCAAGAAATAGATTTAGTAGAGTAATACAGCTTCCAGAAAAATGATACGGCAACCTGCAGGTTTAAGATGTGAAAACTGGGATCCTCTTTTGACTCTGCCTAGGTGGGGCCTCACCTAGAGCACTGCAGAGACCAGATGAGCACAGGAGCAGTGTAGGGAGGTTGGAGAGGGCATCCATAACATGCTATTCTCCCGTGTGATTGTGAATGCCGACTCCTGCTTCTCTATCAAGGCCAGATGTTGTTGCTTCCATGCAGGGTCTTCTTCATGTGTCTCTTGCACTTCCGTGTCTGTTTTGAGGCCTTCCTGCCTCTTGAGTACTCAGAGATTGCCAGTCCTTTTCTCTAAGGACTTCTCTACTCCAGTGTTGATCCTAGATAGCATGCTCATTTTAAGCCTGTCTTTGGTAGCCTGGTCTCCTTGCTATGAGCACCTCTCTGCAGTCTTCTGGCTCTATGTATGTGAGAGGCCTTCAGAGCATTATCCAAACCCTCTGTGTTTCTCTCTCAGAGAGACTGGTGGTCCTGTTTATTCCTCAGAGCTGGACAAGGAAACAGATAATGCCTAGGCACACCAGTACAGTGTGTACAACGCGGTGTATCACGACTGTTAGGTATTCAAGCAGATCCAATTCACACTCTTTTCCAATAACGTCAAATACTAATATACAGAAGATTACAGCCCTTAGCACAGCTTACCTGGCCATCTTAACATGAACCTCAAACTAATTCTCTGGGATTTTTTTCATACCTTGTGCTTCCAGCCCAGGCACCCTACCCTATAACCTGTGTTCACCAGGAAACCTGGCAATGGAAACTTGCCACACACCATCTCATCTCCTTTTGTATACTTTTACAGCTTCTTCTGACTAAATTTCCACCATCCCAAAGTGCATTTTAAAACTCAGCATAGTCTTCATGACAAGAATCGAATGCCATGGTATCTATGGGTAGACTCACGGCATGGCAACCCCATTTGGAAAAATCCCCCATCGTATTTTTCTGGGCCTTCGTAACCCTGTTAGAGACAAAGTCATATACACTCTTGTATCCTTAGAGTCATCCATGAGGCAGTACATACATAGACACATGTCACCCCAAACCACCCACATGGCATTCTATGATAGCCCCGCCCTTCATGGAAATATGCTAACACCTGGCAACAAGACTGAAAGAAGAAAGCATAAGATGGTGCCGAGAGCTGCTGCATGGAACAACACAGAACGGTGAACACGCTAAGGAGGAAATGAGACAGACATCTACCAGCCAGCACTAGGACCCCATGATTCACACAGTTGAAGGAACTTACAGGCAGTTTGGAACCACTCTGGTTTCCAAGATAGAACTCACCTCCATCAGCGGGTTTAGCCAGAAGCTCCCACTGAAATGAAAACAACTGTGTCTTCAGCATCTCCACACTCTCCAGACCACTAAAAACAGGGTTTCACTTAATCTGCTGTCTTAAAGATCTCTAATGCAAAGCCACCGCCTGTAGGAAGATTTATTGTCAGACTACCTTTGGACGGCCAGCCCGCAAAATAATAATCTGGAGACTTATTAATTACTAAAGCTTGGCCACTAGCTTAGACTTTTTCCCATATGTCAAACTTAACCCATATTTTTATTAATTTTTTATTTAAAAACAATCTTTTTGCATTTTACATATCAATCCCAGTTCCCCCTCTCCCTCCCCTCCTCCCACTTCCCCTCACCTTTCCCCTACTCCACCTCAGGGTGGGTAAGGCCTCCTATGGGGAGTCAACAAAGTCTGTCACATCACTTGAGGTAGGACCAAGGCCCTCCCCACTGTGTATAGGCTAAGCAAGATACCCTTCATAGGGAATAGCTCCAAAAAAGCCAGTTCATGCACGAGGGATAATTTCTGGTCCCACTGCCAGTGGCTCCACAACCTGCCCCAGCCACACAACCATTACCCATCTTCAGAGGGCCTAGTTAATTCCTATGCAGGTTCCCCAGCTGTCAGTCCAGAGTCAATGAGCTCCCACTATCTCGGGTCAGCTGTCTCTGTAGGTTTCTCCATCATGATCTTGATCCTTTTGCTCATATTACTGCCCCTCCCTCTTTTCAGCTGGCCTCTAGGAGCTTGACCCAGTACTTAGCTATGGATCTCTGTTTCTGCTTCTATCAGTTCCTGGGTGAAGAGTCTATGATGACAACTAGGGCAGTCATCAATCTACAGGGGAAGGCCAGTTCAGGCACCCTGTCCACTATTGCTTGGAATCTTAGCTATAATCCACAGTTTTCAGTCTACATTCTGCCACATGGCTTGGTTACCTCTTCTTAGTATGGCACATCCGACTTGCTCTGGGTTCACTGGCAAAGTCATGTGCCCAGATTCCTACTCCCAGTTTCTCTTTCTGCCCAGAAGTCCCACCTATTCTTTCCTGTCTAGTTATTGACCATTTAGCTCTGTATGAAGCTAATCAGAAGGCACCTTAGGTACAGACACATCTTTACAGTGTTAACAAATATTCTGCAACGACCACCAGCTATGGTTATAATCATGCAGGACATTGACGACCACCAGCTATGGTTATAATCATGCAGGACACTGACGACCACCAGCTATGGTTAGAATCGTGCAGGACACTGACGACCACCAGCTATGGTTAGAATCTTGCAGGACACTGACGACGATCAGCTATGGTTAGAATCGTGCAGGACACTGACAACCACCAGCTACAGTTATAATCATGCAGGACACCTACGACCACCAGCTATGGTTATAATCATGCAGGACACTGGAACCACCACCAGCTACAGTTATAATTATGCAGGACACTGGAACCACCACCAGCTACAGTTATAATCATGCAGGACACTGGAACTACTTAGAAGGCAAAATGGGATGTCCTGGCCACTCTCTAACTGCATGATCTCTGATTTTACAGTGTCCTGACAACTGAAAGGAACAGATGCCAGGAGCTTTGGTAACACCGTGACATTGGCAGGAATTAGCTCCCTTAATGCATTTCTAAATTATTATTTCCCTTATTATAAAGTTTTTTAGTGGAAATGTTTTTTAATGGATTGGTTGTGAAAATTTTAGTTCTTATCATTTCCTTCCATGGTGCTAAGAAACGTTCCAATCTGGGGAAAATATGCATCATCTATAACCAATACAAATCCTAACAATCAGGTCTGGGTACCAAGAGTGCATCTTGATGTGTAAGGCAGTTGACATTTATAAGCAAAAACAAGACCCACAATAACCATCTGCAGTCCACAGTTATTCCCTGGGCTGTTCAAGGAGAACAGAAACAAAAAAGTAAATTCATTATTGTGAAAGGACAAGGCACAAGCTAATCTCTACAACAGTCACACATGCTACCCCTACAACTGCCTGAGACCAGTTGAGCTGACCAGTAGCAGCCCAAGCCCAAGCTTTTCGGAGCACACCACTGCATTTTCACACCGTGAGAAACTGTTCTCTCTGGTCACCTGACCAGTGAGCAAGGGATTAATTCAGCCTGTGGTTTCACCAAGTGGAAGATAAACATTCGCAATTCACTGAGTCCTGGATAATGCAAAGGTCATACTATTCTAAAAAGATAATCCTTCAAGCATACTTGCTCAAGGATCTGACCTTCAGGGGAAGAATTATCAGAAGCTGTCCAAGAAAGAGAACCCAAACCATGCTTCCCCCGACTTCGAGTTTGCAATGCGGACTTTGAAAGGGCCTCTCCCAACCCACACCAGAGGCAAGACTATGAGCAGATTGATGGGAAAGAGCCCACAATCAGGAGAGGGCCCTTAAGTGCCTGCTAACTGCTTTGGGGCACTGGTTTGGCTTCACCAGCACTGAACCTTCTTAGACGTTTACGATGATCTATAGCCTCACTTTGAAGATTATCCAAAGAGAGCTACAGAGTCATCAAGTTTTCTTTCCACTAGATTCCTCTGGAATTCGCTGTCTTGGGAGGACTCTGGGCTGAAATGACTTTGCTTTGCTTTGACATGGACACCCTGGAATTGTATATTTTCCTTTAGATTGTGAATGCCCAGTGTTAACATTGATATCTAAGCATATTAGACCACGCTTGATTATTATAAACAAAGAATATTTATCTTTGATTTTGAGTGTTAATCAAAGCGTAACAAACACCTGCAAACCGGCAGCTCTGTAGATACATTAAAAAGGAAGAACATACATTACTGTGTGTTTACAATTTAGGCTATAAAGAGAATAGAATAGAATAGAATATACTTTAAATTTGATAGTCAGTTTAATGACCCATGGTTACAGACATAAATGTCAGGTGATATCAATGCACTCATGCATGACAACATGGACTGATGCAGAAAAACAGCAACCTTAGTGCTGGATAGGCCGGAAAAGACTCACAAGTTCCAAGGGACAATTGCTTCTATAAACTGGGTGTTCTACGCAAGGGATTATAACAAGGACAACTCACATTTCCATTTCCTCAGTCCACCTTCCAAGTTTCCTTCCCAAACTTTAAATAACAAGCACAGACAACATCACGTCAACTAAGCTCTCTGCCAGTGATGCCTTCTCGGTCGGATTGAGCGCAGCTGACAGCTAGCTCTTCCTTCCCAACTGAGCAATGTTCTGAAGCCCTCTTGTGGCATTTTCAGGGAAAGCAGGAGCACCAGGCATGTAGATACCACTACCCACTGGAAAAATTTGGAAAGGCAAGTTTTCAAAAGCGAAGAGTGTCAAAGGATAACTTGTCCAAGTGTACTCCATTTAAAATGAAAAAAGATAGTTTTCTTTTAAAAATAAAATTAAAATAAATAAATAAATGAATGAATGAATAAATAAATAAATAAATGAAATGGTGTACATGGAAGTGAAATTCATTTAAAATCAAATTCACTTTTTAAAATTGTAACATTTTCAGTGTGCTGAGCATATGCAAGCTAACCACTACTCTCAAAAATACAACCAAAGAGTAGATAAGACATGGAAAGAGTAGACATCTATCCTGAAACACAAATGGATGCCTACTAATCTATGAGATGAGCTTTGCATTTGGTGTTTCAGAGAAGCACAGGGATTGGAAAATGACTTAGTCCATAGAAGGCTTGCTTTCCAAGCATAAGGTCCTGAGTTCAGGTACTCAGCCCCCATGTAAAAGCCAGTGTGGTTGTGTATGTCTGTGACCCCAAGCACTGAGAAGCACCGACAGTGGAGCCCTACAGCTCACTGGCTCTGGCCTAAGTAAGAAACTATATCTCAAGAAATAAGGCGGAAAGAAACCAAAGAAGTTACCCAGCATCACCCTTTAGCCTCCATACATATGCACCTACACAAAAACAGAGGCGGGGGGAGGGAAATTAAAGAGGTACCATCGTAGAGACATGTTCCTTCAAATTTTTATTTGGAATTTTTTTCCTTTTTTGGTCAGATGCACCAAATGTTAATATTTTGCTGCATTTCTCTATAGACTCCAAGCTATTTTCCCCTCTGAACAACTTCACAGCAAGTTGTGACTGTAAAACCCCACTGTGGAATATCTTAATGTTTATTTTCCCAAGAATACAAACATTCTCCATAACCACAACATCAGCACCACTAAAGAGAATTAGCACAAAGTCAACGCCATCACACAGTACAAGCTGAGCATCCCTCAGCTGAAAATGCAGAATACCTCAGAGTCCAAAACAAGTTAAGCCCCAACATCACAACGCAGACAGAAAATTCCATATTATACAACTCCATTCCATTAAAGACATTTTATTGTTGCATAATATTGCCTTCCATGTACAGCACATGTATGGAGCATAAGTAAATATTGTGTTTAGACAAGAATCCTATCCCCAAGATGTTTTATTAAATACACACGAATATTTCAAAATCATTTTAGAAGCCCAGAATTTCCAAGTATTCAACCTGCATGGAGTCTATATTTCTGTTATTTTCACAATGTCCTTATTTTTTTCTGACCCAGAATCTAAACAAGTTGCACCCACAGGACAAGACTTGTCTGCTATGATATTAGTTTTCCACGGAATTTGTGATGGGATAAAAACTCAGGCAAGTGTTCAGCCATACTCCACATCCTGAATTTGTTCCCACATTTAGATGGCTGGAGACAATGCCACCTCCTTCAGTCTCTGCTATACTGTCTCTCATTTGCATTAGATGGGAAGCTGTCCTTTGAGTTTTAAGATAAGCACTGGAGTCCTGCAGTGAGTGTCTCTTTAAATGACTTACCTTTATTAAATCCTGGGGGAGAGACACAGTCGTCCTGGTATGCTCGGGAAGGAGTGGACAGATGAAGAGTTCTGCCCATGATTGGCTGTTCTGGGCCATGGCTTACCCTCCTGAGCCTTTTCCACACAAGCAGTTGCTGCTTCAATTCCAATCCTAGGTGCTCGGTTATTTTGGCTCCAGTTTATCTTTAAGGAGAAGAAACAGAAGATGGTCAAAGAACATGACATTATTCTGAAGTCCATCAAATAGCAACAGAACTCACCCTGTGTCTTCCTTCTTCCCACCTTCTCAGCCATGATCGTTTAGATGTGACAGGAAGAGGTCTTTACTTCGAATCATGATGGTATTTTCCATTACTGATCATTTGAATTGATAGCTCTCCTCAATCTTATATCCCGTCCATGTGGCCTGAGACTTCTTAGATTCTTTCCAGCAGAAACAGATGACATTGTCTCCTGAAGTCAGCGTCTGTGAATTTTCTTACAAGCATATGTGCTTTACAGAAAATAGGAAGCTGGTAGATTACTTCAGCTATTGATTAATACAGTCTGGAATGCAAAACCTAGCAATGTCTAAAGTCAAGGCTCGAGTTCAGTGCCATTCCCGACATCCTAGTCTTCTTTTCCATATGAACAAAATGTGGTTCTGAGTTGTGGGGGAAGGATCACCCTGGTTGGCCAGAGGAAGTGGCACCTACTCGTCCAGCAGTACGATCCAGGCAAAGAATTAGTCCCTTCTAGCTGTAGGGCTCAGCCAGTTCTTTTGTGGAGTTTGGCTATTGGATTGCTATAGCCTGGCCAGGGCTCATTTCCTCTTTTCTATGGAGCTAAGTTTCATAGCAGTATTAAACTATTCCCACACCAAGAGAATTAGCAGAGGACATACGGACAAGTCAGAAAACAAACAGAAGATGATGAGTTCTAATTCTTGAGTCCTTTATATTGAAGTTTCCCTTTTCTAAATAATACTTGGAAAGTTTATTTCTTTTCCCACCTGTGAATGAGAATGATACATATCTTTCCGAATACTTATTCAACTTAATTATACAGATAATTACACACACACACAGAGAGAGAGAGAGAGAGAGAGAGATTTCAATGTCTTGTCATCCATTGCAAAGGTAAATCATACAACTAAGTATTTTGTTGGTCAGTAAGATGCTATTAGGGAGACAACTGAATTAGATTTGACCCTTTAAGAATCTGAAGCTAGTAGTGAAGAAATTCTTCATAGACTATTAAAAAACTGTGGTTTCTTGATAAAACATTAAGGCTTATATCAAAAGGCTTGCAGACACATTGTCCATGAGCATTTGGTGTGGCCTCTGCCAAGGAAAGGGAGATCTTAGCAAACGAACTCCTCCTCACAGGATAAGGGACTATTTATTTGGACAGCAGCTACAGGATTTCCTGACTGTATTTTGTTGAACATTTGGCCTCAGTTAACAGAACCACAGTGGTCTATGGGTTGGTCAAATAACACACATACACAGTTATGTGTGTGTGTATGTGTGTCCATGCATGCGTGCACATATGTACGTGTGTTCTCTCTCTTGCATTCCCTTTCCCTTCCCCTCTCTGTTCCTCTGTCTCCTCCCCTCCCTTCCTCCCTCCCTCACTTCTTTTCTTTCCCTCTCTCCCATCTTCCACCCCAATCCTTACAGAAGTGAATTTTGCCTAATCATCTATCCTGGGCACATGACTTCACACCTGAGGATGAAGGCAAATGTTGGGGTGGTTTTATCAGACCCCACAGCCCTTGTAAAAAGTCACTTCATCTCAGCATTCTCCTCTCCTGAGGTCATTGCATCCCCTCAGCCTGTCAGAGCAAGTCATCACTATCATCTGGCGGGGCAGAACACCAACAACTTCCTTTTTCTGCTCTCACATCACCCTGTTTCTTGAGGTATAGCTATCGGGATTGGTTCTTTTAGAAGAATAGCCTGATGATGTTTGATTTCCATATCAGCATAGATGAATCTTGTCACTGGTTTCATCTCAACTTCAGTCTCTTCGAGAGCAAGGAGAATGAAGCTACTTAGGCAGAGCTCACACATACAACCCCACTAGCTGTCAGACACTGGGAAATATCTGATACATTAAACCCCCTGATCCTCACCGCAAAGCAATGAGGCAGCAGTCTGTTCCTTACCTGAGTACCATGAGGAAAAGCCTTGAGAACACAAGTGATTTGCTCACCATCACACACTTGATTCCAGGTAGTGAAGTCTCCAACATGCATGCACTTGTACATGCCATTCCAGACGGTGTGCCCAGGTACAGAATTCCACTTGTCCAGCTTTATGGGTTCAGTGTATAATACTTTTCCTACCAGTCCATAATAAGAAGTTACCATAAGTAAATGTCACATGCTGGTGTTTTAATATTATGAAATTCCCACTACTGACCACTGTCACTTTTATTTTAATTACTGGTTCTGAACAGTGGCAGTAGTTGCTGTCTTCGTCCCTCCCAGAACTGCCAGACAGACGCCTCTTTCATTCATTGGCTTTAACTTGGCCAGTTATGAACTGTGTGGAATTTTTCATGGCTTATTTCCTGGATAGATGTTTCCTAACATATCATTAGTCCCTGGAGAGATGTTTCCTAACATACCAAAACATTCAAGTATTACTGAGGAAAATCCAGTGTCCTCACTTTTGACCTTCTTGAAGAGAAAAGCCATCAGCCTGTTTTTCATCCTCTTCAGAAATAACCGACCTGGCGCATGATGGACGTAATAAGGGAATAGGAAAGTGCAGATCAGGCTGGCTTTCATTTTACAAAAGGTGAGTGAAGGTGTTGGGATTACATATGATAGCGCACAGATGTCCTTGTAGAGAAGCCACAGAGTTCAAACGAATTATGTTTATGCCAGTGGTAGCAGAAGCAAATAAAGAAAATTGGATATTTATTTTAAATACTCCACATTTCATTCACAGTAATGCAGATAATGTGCTGCAGGCAGTGGCTGCACATCACAATCTCAAAACAAAAATGTAGAAAACAATTTTTCCACACACATCTGGTGGGACAGAAATTAATTCATACTCATTGCAAATTCAGATCAGCAGCTTCAATAGATTGTATTCCAGACAGACATCCAAGTCCGTGCCCAAGGGAATGCTGTTCTCAGGCCACAGAGTGACTTTGATGCTGTGTGTTAGATGACTCTGCTCCTCTGACCTCACACAAGTTGGACAAGGGACAATGACGTCATCCACTAGCAAGATTCTCATATGTCCATCCCGAAGGAATGTGGGCACAAGTTGGCCATGACTGGTTGATGGGGTTGAGTCTCCTTTGGGAAATCTATCAGATGTTTTTAGCTTATTTTAACAAAAGTATGAAAACATAAAATCATACATATCATTGGGGTGTCACGTCAAGTTTCAATACATACACACATGGCATAATGTTCAAGCTCTGGTAAACACACCTATCTACTTAAACATTTATTTGTTTCTTGAGGAAATTTTCAATGTTATATATAACCTCTAATGTTATATAAAACCACCCACAAGACAATAATGTTATTCATATATATATATATATGTGTGTGTGTGTGTGTGTTATTCTTATATATATGTACAATCACCCTCCCACACACTAGCACACCAGAATGTTCTACTCCCATCTGCACTTCAATACCCATGATTAAGCTTTTCTTTTGTCTCCTTTCTCTTACTCTGCTTAGCCTCTGGTTACCCCAATTCTGCCAACCTCTATAAGCCCAAGATTTCAGATTATAGTTCCCTGGAAAATGGGAATTTAGAACATGGAGACAGGGTTGATACCCAGGTAGTAGAAGCAGCAAGAGAAGCCAATGGACAGTGGCTATGTTACCCAAACTGTCCACAGTGGCTATGTTACCCAAACTGTCCAGCTCTACACAACTAAAGAACACTGATAACAGTATAATCTTCCCCAGGGAAGAGAAACCCGATTAGCTATCCAATGCCAAATTTACATTTACATACAAGTAACATACTGAGTAGATTGTATTCATGTATTTAGAAATGTGTGTGAGAGAGAGACAGCATATGTACATGTGTCCCTCTGTGTGTGTGTGTGTGTGTGTGTGAAACAACAGTTAAAGGAAAAAAAGAGGCCATGACTTTGAAAGAGACCAAGGGGAGGAGGTACCAGGAAGGATTTGGAAGAAGAAAAGGAGAAAATGATGCTATCATATTATGATCTCAAAAAAATTAAATATATTTTATAAAAGTAACCAGCACCAAGAATATGTGATATTTTAAAGGTCCTTAGCAGTTGAGATTTTTGCTCTAGAAAATGAGGACACTTGGAGAATGGACAGACTGAGAAAGAGACACCTACCTGCATGGCACAGCAAGAAGACTTTCAGCAGCACAAAGATGAAAATGTTAACAATATGGAGAAGACTAGCATGGCTTCAAAGATGACATGCAAATAAGTGTATCTCTGCGCTGGAATCTATACATTTGTGTGTATGTGTATGATATAAATGGGTATATATAATGAATTCATATGTTATAGGTTATATTAGCTAATATATTAATATTTGTTAATATATAATAGAATTTTTGTCAGTCACATGAAGTTATGTCATTTACAGGATAATGCTTGGAGATTATGTTAAGCAAAATAAGCCAGAAAAATGGGTTAAGGGAAGTAAAAGAAGGCAAAGGGAGGAAAAGAAAGACAAATAACATGCTTTCTTTCCTCATGTGTGGAATCTAGACATGTGTACATGTGTATATGGCACACACTCTGTGTATGTGTCATGAAAGCAGAGGGAGACTTATTTTGGGAGAAAAAGGAGACCACTAAGAGGGGATGGGAGGCAGGAGCATGACTGTGAATGAAGGATGATGGCAAACAAGTCTGAAAATACCAGGATGAGATCTATTATTTTGCATGGTAAGTAAATAAGATAATAAAAAGCCTTATCATGTGCAATGCTTTTAAAAGTTAACAGCAAATAGAGACCTTGGCTGGCTGGATTTATGTCAACTTGACGCAAGCTAGAGTCATCAGAGAGGAAGGAGCCTCGGCTGAGAAAATGCCTCCATAAGATTGGGCTGTAAGTAATCCTTTGGGGCATTTTCTTAATTAGTGATTGTTGGGGTGGCATCCCACTGGGGGTGTGGCCAGCCCTGGGCTGGTGGTGGTCCTGGGTTCTATAAGAAAGCAAGCTGAGCAAGCCATGGGGAGCAAGCCAGTGAGTAGCATTCCTCCATGGCCTTTGCATCAGCTCCTGCCTCTTGGTCCCTGCCTTGTTTTGAGCTCATCCTCTGACTTCCTTCAGTGGTGAACCATGATGAGGAAGGGTAAGCCAAATAAACCCTGTCCTCTCAACTTGCTTTTGGCTGTGTTGTTTCATCACAGCAATAGTAACCCTAACTAAGACAGACTCAAGAACCTCAAAAATTTTAAATATAAATGAATATCAAGCTGTGGTGCTGTTATCATTGAAAATATTAAAAATGACTTTTCCAGTCAGGAAGAAGCTAGGGGATCTGACCATCGTGGAATCAGCCCAGCTGACATTCCTCTATGTCTAACATTCTTCCACATCTCTTTGAGGCTAGCAACCAACCAGTTTAAAACGAGGTCACCATGAAAATGTAGTAACTCAACTCAGCAGCCACTACTGCCCGAGAGCTTCCCTTTCCAGTAGCCCTTATAAGGAATGCTGTTTCTGTATAACGTCACTGCCAAGGGGACAATACTAAAGAGCACATTCTCCTCCTCCACTCCTGACCACGAGAAGAGTTAATCTTGTTTTTATCTTCTCTTTCTTGAAATAGAGTCTCGCTCTTTGCCTAAGCTAACCTAGAACTGGAAATAGAGCCTAGGCTAAAGCCATGAAACTATGGCAACCCTCCTGCCCAACCTCCCAAATGTTGGAGCTACCACATTCAGTTAATATCTGGATCTTGAGTGTTAGCTGACAAGTATATACATATTTAGACATATTAAGGTTGTTTTGGTTCTAGAGAAGGGATATAAATAATTATACAAAGAGAAACAGAAAGAGAGAAGAATAGAAACTTAAAAGGACATGTAGACAGACAGATAGATACATAGACAGATAGGGTACATTTACATCTACCTTCTTCTATATATCTTCCTACTATGTATGCTTGTTTATATGCCTTTATACATATATAAATATATATGCACATTATGCTATATATCAATTCTTTGGAACTTTAAACTTTTAAATGAAACTATATGAAAATTTTAAACAAATACTTTAAAAATCACCTTTGGGGCCTTGACTCTAGACCAGCAGTTCTAACTTGTAACTCCCGCAGCCTCTTCTCTGTATCCTATAGCTCTTGGCTGAGCAGCCCTTCATTAGTAAGCCTTTGATAACTTCTCATCGCCTCCCTGACTCTCAGGAAAAGGCTGACTGTTTTGCCTCATCCATTTACACGTCAGTTCTAGATAGCACAGGAAATGATGGAGCTGCAGGATGGCTGATTAGATAGGCTTCGGTCCAGAGATTACCAGCCAGGCTTTAGAAGAACAAGCTATGTGTGTGTCTAGCACAGGAGGGTGAGGCCTCCCTGGCAGTTTTCCTCCAAATCCTGAATGCTTGCCAGTGTGTTGCACAGTTCTTGTCCAAGCAAGGGCAGATGCCAAGACTACTAAAATGCTCTCTTTGTTGCCTATCAAAGACCACAATGGTTGGCTCTCTAAATGCAATATGAGGCCGCTGCATTCAGAATAGCACTCAGAGAAGCAGTCTACATGAAAAACAGATCTTCTTCCCAAATTACTGTCCTAAACAAAAGTCTTCTACTGTGAAGAATAATGTCTAAATCCACATAATATTCCTCACTTCAAGAAAACAGGAGTTGAAAGCAACCAAGGCCAACAGCATCAATGTTTAATGCAACTTAATAAAACCATAGCCTGCTTTCCTATGGCCCTTGGAACCTCCCTTCCCTTAACAACCTGAGTCCCCTTTTTCTAAAAGGCCATAAGAGTATTAGATAGAAGCAACAGTCAAAATAGAAATCTGATGAATGATGGAACTTTCGAATACCAAGTAACTGACGTAATAAGTATACCTACTGTTTCCATGGTAACGTATGCCGAACACAAAGCCATCCACCGCCACATCAGACTGACTCTTTCAAACAGTGAAGACCAAGTAAACACAACCTCTACTCCCAATGCCCAAATTTATTAATTCCAAAGTAATCACAGTTCTCGAAGAGCCCCAGTCCTGAGTTGGTTTGCAACCATTGCTATAACCCAGGGATTGCTTTAGTCTTCTAGTTGCTATGGAGATTGGCGCCATTGGCTTGAGTTCCTTGGCATCCAAGGCTTGTCATCATCTACACTGGCTTTTCCAGTACTTCCAGTTTTAATTTCTTAATGGATAAATTAGATTGAGAATCCCGCTTAAAAGTTTCATGATATGCTTGTGATGTTTCTTCCTCTTTTTTTTACCTTGATAGTACAACATATTTGGTGTAAGGTGGCTAAATGAGAGTGGTTAGTTCATCCAGTTCACTCTGTTTCTGTTGATAGCTAAGCTGTCGACCAAGTTACAGTGTGACGAGAGAGCTAAAATGCTGTGCTTTCTTCAATCTTAGAATACTTTTCCAAAGACCCTTTGATTGACAGTGGCAAACAGCTGAGTCAGTAACAATAGAGACAACTTTCAAAAGAAGCTAAGATTAAAAAAAACTAAGCTACAGGATTAGTGTCTTGCTTCCTGTCATGACCTTCTTCCAAGTAATTAATGACTATAACCCATTCATACAGACAACAGAGATCAACTTGGCTCATAGATTCTTGGCTTTTCATTTGCTTGGAAGCCTCATCTTATACCTGCATTAATAAAAAGAAATCAGCTTCTTCAAATTAAATATCCCACCCCAGCCCAATGCCATGAGATTTTCTCCATGTCTTCCCTAATTATATTCTTTCCCATAGTCATAACAATCCTATTCAAGAGAAAAGTATATGAAGTACTTTTAATATTTACATATGTAAATTTTCTACCTCCACAATCTAAAATGCAACATTATATCCCGTTCTCTCGCCATCCTGTGATTCCACAACCCAGTTCAAGTTCTTGCCTTAGAGAACTCAACTTAGATGAAGTTTACCTTTCAGAGATGGGGAACTTCGTACTCTGTAAAGCAGACGCTGAAAGGACTGCCCAGAGACTCTCTTTCTTGCTGTACCACACCTTTTAGAAAATTTCAGTGTAACTTGAAGTGAGTTACTTTAGAAGGAATCCCTGTTAGCATCCTGTAAAGTTCAATGGGAAAGGCAAGACTGACCATGGCATAATTTGACTAGATATTTCTGTGTCCTCCTTAAGCCTCAGATACCACTAAACAAGGGTAACCTAACTCCTCTTATTCCCAGGGAACAGCAAAAGGACAAGCTCAGATTTTAGCCCAGGAAGCAGTTAGGTATCCCTACACCTCCAGGAAGTCACCTATAGGAAGATGCTCTGGATCAAAGGCTGTTGGGTTTGCAGTCTTCAGTACTCTGAAGAGGCAAATGGAGTACATCCCTTCGGAAAAAGAGCAAATCTTTTAGACCTATTCATTAGGTCCTAATCTTTTAGGTCCTATTCATTTTTATTCATTTTATGTGCATTAATTAGTGTTTTGCCTGCATGTATCTCTGTACTTGCAGTGCCTACAGAGGCCAGAGGAGAAAAGCGTATGAAAAGAGCATCAGATCCTCTGAAACTAGAATTACAGACACTTGTTAACTGTTCTGTGGGTGCTGGGATTCAAACCCAGGTTTTCTGGAAGAGCAGAATAAGACACCTATCACTTTAACTCTCTAAGTCCTCCTTAAAGAACTGAACGTGTGCCATCTAAATTGATACCTCTATACTCACAGATTAGTGAAGCTCCCAGACGGCATCAGAGACTTCTTTGTGCGGAGGATGGCAGTTTTAAAAGACATTCCTAATTGGTCAAAGTTCAGGGAATCAGTATCAACCACAAATGGAATATCCCCATCACCCCACTCTCTACCCCAGCCCGGGACTCAGGGACCACTGTGGAAGATGGGGAAGACAGACTGCAGCCAGAGGTCAGAAAGGTTGGACCAAACCGGGTAGGTTACATGATAGGACAGCAAGGTTCATGAGCCCACAGCAGCTATGGTGACCTGGACAAGACCTGGATAAGGTCAAGACAGTCAATACCTCATCATGGAGGGGCCAAGGGATGCAGAGCCTCTACCCCAGCTGTGTAATTATTGACAGTTAATAGCTTCAGCGGAAGGGAGACCCAATTGTTGTTGTTGTTTTTAAACTATGACCCTTGCTTCTTGCCATGAGTATATGGGCGATACAAATTGGACTTGGTAGGTTATTTATAATTTTTTTAAAGGAGGGAACATGAGGTTGGGAAAGGTCATAGGGTCTAAGGGTAGATCTGAGAGGAGTTGTGGGGAGAAACAGGAGTAAATATGATCAAAATACATTGCATACGTGTGTGAAATTCTCTAAAATGAATAAAATATATTTAAAAGAAAAATGAGTTGGGGTTAGAGGGAGATATAATGACTGAATTATCACTTAGTCATTGCTCACTTAACAAAATTAACACCAAGGAAAATAACAGAATTTCTTCTTTTTGCTTCTGGACTCCTAAGTGTTCTAGTTATGAGGACTCCAGAGTGTAACAGGAAGACTTATGGGTTTTCCCAGGCATAGGGCTCACAAAAGGGCACCTGGTGACTGAGATACAACTCTGTGACTACTCAGGCTGCTGGATCTCTACCTGGCAGAGCAGGACAAAATTTTAAAAATACTGAGCTCACCAAAGCCAGCTAGACTGGAACTGATGGAGCATGTGATCAAACCGAACTCTCTGAATGTGGCTGACAATGAGGGNGGACTTCCCACAGGGCAGGGAACCCTGACTGCTCTTAGGACTGAAGAGGGAGGGAGAGGGAGAGGAGTAGGGGGAGAGGGGGAGAGGGGGAGAGAAATGGGAGGAGGGGAAGAGGTGGAAAATTTAATTAAAAAAATAAATAAAAAAGAAAGCACAAAAAATGCTCAGTTTATGAGCATTGCTCAATAGCCTTTTAGCTTCACATGCATAAAAAGTGAGTCAAATTGGGAAGCTTGGAACATGTCAATTACATTGAGAAGAAGTCAGAAGACAATGAGATCTTTCAACTTCATTTTCCAAGGCTGACACTGAGAAAGTAGAACCTATGTCAAGAACAACAGTTTTTGACATAAGCTCTCCCTATGAAGTCTAAGTGTTATGGGGAAATAGAAATTTTCTCCAGGTTACCAAATTTTCTAGTATTACAATCAATTTCCTTTCCTCTTCCCTCTGAGCTTTGCCTGAAGAGTCTTATGCTAGCCCATGGTTTTGCCATTGTCAGAACTCCCAAATTCATTCATTTGCCCCAGAACTTGCCTTGTTGGCCTCAGGAATGTCCCTGGATGTTCATGTCACATCTTGACCAGTAAGCTCCTCAGGCTTCTCTGTTTGGGTCCCTCTGGAACTAAATCAGTTGAGTTTCACTGTTGTAAACCTCAGGAACTACTCTGCTGTAGTGATAGGGGAGCGGGCCTGCTTTTCGTCCTGCCCGGCTCCCGCAAGGC
>LOJH01024003.1:0-14520 GCA_001685095.1 Ellobius talpinus | reverse complement strand
AGAGAGAGAGAGAGAGAGAGAGAGAGAGAGAGAGAGAGAGAGAGAATGCTTCTGTAGGGTACGTTGGCACATACCTGCACACCCAACAATGGGGATACAAGGGCAGAACTGGAAATTTGAAGCTAAGCTAGGACACATACTGAGATCCTACCTAAAAAAGTAAAATATGTATATATGTACATATGTGTCTGTGTGCACATTCATGTGGTACATGTGTGTATGAGGGGCGTGTGAACATATGTACACATGCACGTGAAGGCCAGAGGTCATTTTTTTGAGACAAGGTCTCTTGTGGCCTGGAGCTTCCTGGTTCGAGTAGCCAGTGAGATCCGGAGATTCTTCCTCCCCAGGAAGTTCATGGATTCAGGGGCTGCTCTCAGGTCTCTAAGCTTACAGGGCGGACACACTTCACTGACTGAGCAGACACCACAGCTTTCTCTTTATTGTGAACTCATCTTCTTCTAAATGCTTCTCACATTTCCAGGGTTTCTCTGTATTTTAGGAGGAAGTGGATGTCCCCCGCAGCTTGTTCTCTCCCTAGTGCCAGAAATCAAAGTCAGGCAGAAGGCCCTTGTCGGTCCCACGCAGCATAATTAAGCATCAAGAAATCTCTGTATTTCAGTTCTCAATATTGAAACAGATTGATCTTTACCAGTTGTTAAAAGGTAATCTCTAGTTCATAATATAAACGATCTCCCAGGATGAATGCCGTTCGGGCAATCCGGTGGATTAATTGCTTCCTCTCCGATGACTTATGCCTTGGAACAGACAGGAAAGCAGGATATCAAAACAAACACTTGAAGCACAAAGATAAAAAAAAGTTAATAATTAGTAACAGCTAGAAGCAAAATTAATCCACAGTGGGCCCATAATGCCAGCTACTTAATGCAAATTAACAAATGACATTTTAATGTAAAGGACACGAATGCTAATGTTCTAATTTTCCAAGAAAGATCAATAACTCAACAAACAATAATGTGCTCTAAAAAGGGACTTAGAACCAGAGCAATAACTTTACTTTAGAGAGAAGTGAAATGCCACACAAGTTTATATTTGTGGTTCCAAAACTAGAGTAAATTAGAATTAGGTGCCACAGCCTTGGAAGGAGGGCCTTGTAAAGTGGGGAAGTGCAAGAAGCTGATCCCAAAGTGATGAAGCCGGTTGCCTCGCGCTGGATAATGAGGCAATCTCTCACTTCTCTGCAGGATTAGCAAGGGCAATTCTGAATTAAAATGGTGTTGTCTAGAAGTCTTGGCATCTCGTGCCTTAAATAAAAGTTTTGAGAATGAGTGATGGAACAGCATTCCAAGGTCTTGTGCTGCACTGCTTGGGCTGAGTAATTTTAACTTCAAGCGCAGAAACACACTCCAGCATTCAGAGCAGAAGTTCAGCTTGACCACAAGTGGCCTCACGGACTTTTGTCTGGTTTGTGAAAAGCACAGAATAAAACCTCTTAAAGTGGATACCTTCCACAGCGAGGCACCTTGTGGTTGAAAGATACCCTCTGACAGTTCGTGCCGTTTGTTCCTTAAAACTACTGCAGGGTAGGCGTTCTTAGTCTTATTCTATAGTGAGGGAGTCGAAAAGTTAGAGTTTTCACAAGGTCATGCCTTTTGCAGACTCAAGATCCTGCTGGTCTCCAACAGCATCCGACCATGCTGAGAGGAGGGATGCCATCTGTACTCTTTCTTTTTAAGTATGCTCTCTGCTCCTCCACTCCAGCATGTGTATGTATGTGTGTGTGTGTGTGTGTGTGTGTGTGTGTGTGTTCTCCACAGTGACCAGTAAGCCAAATGAGTGTCCTTTATCAGTTCTGTCATTTATAAAGGGCATTGCTTCTCTGCCTGTTCTAAGGTGTGTTTACAATCATTTATTCATTTTGGATTCAGGGTCTCCTAGGCACAAGACATCCTCAGCTTCTTGAGTAGTTGGAATGACTTGATCCTCACTGTCTTGGATTTCCAGTTTGTCCTTCTTCAAACAGAATGTAATGCAAGGCAAAAATGTGAGCCATAAATGCCCTTCCATATCATTCTCTACCCTCGCCGTCCAATATGGCCATTCCAATCTCACTTTAACTGAGAAAAACAAGCTGAAATATACCAAGTAAAGCGAAAAATTTATGCAATAAATGTTCAGTGATGGAATATATACCCACGTGTCTTCAGCCTTGAACAAGAATTGGAAAGCCAGCAGTTCAAAGGGAGGGGTAAACTTTTCTCTGAGTGCCAGCAGTATGCTTTTGCTTTGCTTGTTTTTACAGTTTTATATAAATAAAAATCTATGGTATAGAAACATGTCATTAGGAGTCATTTTATTGCTATGCTCATTTAGCAGAATAATAATAGTAGGTTTTTGAAGTATTATTTCACTTATTCTTTAATCAATAAAAATTCAGTACTCAGATATCAGGGAAGGATCAGAGAAGTGGAGAAGCAACTTGCTCTGTTCTTAAAAGAAGGAAATGTTGTGTGGTATTTTGATTGTGTTCTGACAAATAAAGCTTGCTTGGAGTCAGAGGGTGGAGCTAGCCACTGGCTGACCAAAATTAACCACAGAGGTTTTGGAGGACTGAAGACAGATAGGACAGGAAGTAGTAATGCAGGGCAGAGAGGGATCTCAGCCCTTTCGGAGGGAGGTAAGGAGCAGGTAGGAGAGGCCCGGTGGCTGCTCTCCTTCTCGGATCCTTCAGGTTCTTGCCCCAACATCTGACTTCTGAATTTATATTGATAATGAATAATTAGATTACCACTTCAAGTTTTCCCCTAGGACTCATGACCTGTTTAGTCCTGGTTCCTGACTTCATTAACAAGATCAGATGTGAGTTCCATGTCATGGAGTAGACCTTAAATTCAATCAAAAACTGGTTAGTTATTCCCATACTTGTGCCACCATAGTGTATCTTGTGGGCAGGTCAGTTATTAAGTAGCTTGCAGATTCCGAGCTGGTTGAGCCTGATAATTACTTCTCTCCTCTTCTAGCATTAGTCTGTAGGTAGGGGAGGGCACCAGCTTGTTGTCTCCACATTCGATGATGTAAATAAGTTGTGTTCAGCAAGAAGGCCTTAGCATTAAGTTATAGAGGGTATCCAGTAATGTTGGCAATCGCCTGTAATGTTTAGTGGCGTTTATGGAACCCCTTTGGTCAACTACACAAAAACGTGTAACCAGTTCCTGGTATTGGGTGTCTTACTCTCGGTAGCATATAATGTCCAGTTGGGGGAATGTGTCCTCCAATGGTGACTCCTTTGAAATTCCTCTTACTGGGCATATATTTTAGAAAGACTATGCAATAGCAGTTTTCCATATAGCTTTTCAAAAAGTCTTTAGAGTCAGTTGTCCCTCTCCATATTCTATTTACCTTGCCCTTCCATCCCACCCCCATTTAATCCTCCTACTATAATTTCCCCTTTATCTCTTTATAGCGTTATATTATATTTCCCCTTCTTTGGTAGTATTCTTCTCTCCCCAGTTCCTTAGTAGCTACTGAACCTCTATAGATATTCTAAATAGAACTAAAACACAAAAACTCACATCCATATAGAAGAGAAGATGACATGCAAAGTTTGTCTTTCTGAGTCTTGGTTACGTTTCTTAGGACGTAGCTTGGTTATGTCTCTTAGGTTTCTAGCTCCATCCATTGACCTGCATATTTAATAATTTCACTTTCCTTAGAAGCTGAGTGACATTCCATTGTGTAAATGAACCACATTTTCATTATCCATTCATTGGTTGATGGACATCTAACTTGTTTTCATTTTCTTTCTATTATGCTGCTACAGAGCAGCAATGAACATGGAGGAGCAAGTATCTTTCTAGTAGGGTGTATGCTCCTTTGGGTATGTGCTCAAGGGTTGGGATAGCTGGATCTTGGATAGATTGATTTTCAGCACTTTGAGAAACCTCCACCACAATTTCCACAGTGTCCGTATGAGTTTGCTCTACACCAGCAATAAAAAAGTAATTTTTTTCCGCACATTTTTTGCTAGCATCTACTGTCATTTGTTTTATTAATCTTGGTCATTCTGATTGGGGTAAGATGAAATCTCAGGGTAGTTATAATTTCCCTGATGACTAAGGATGTCGAACATTAAAAAAAATGTTTCTCAGCCACGTGTGCTTCATTTTATGGGAACTCTCTGTTTAGTTCTATATCCCATTTTTAAATTGGCTAATTTGTGTTCTTGATGTTTAGCTTTTTTAGTTCTTCATGTACCCTGGATATTAACTCTCTGTCTGATGTATAGTTGGTAAAGATGTTTCCCCTTTCTGTAGGCTGCGTCTTTGCTGTGTCCTCTGCTGTGGAGATTTTTGGCTTCACAAGGGCCATTTACTAATTGTTGGTCTTAATGCCTGCACTATTGATGTATTATTTAGAGAGATCATTCTTCTGCCAATGAGCTCATTGCTCAGCCCCCTCAGAGAAACTTCTTGTAGTAGATAATTAACATGGAGACTCACAACTGGGCAATGTGTCGAGAGCGAAAGACCTTGGATCAGCTAGTCCTAAATGGGATCTCTTTTTCATATCCTTTTTCTCAAGCCTCAGGAATATATGCAGAAGAGGAGGCAGAAACATTGTAAGAGTCAGAGGTAATGGTCGACTCCAATGAAACAGGATCTTAAAGGCACAATGAGCTGCTACACACATGAACACACAGAGACTCTGACAGTACACACAATACCTGCACACGTTTCATCCCGATAAAATGCCAGCACAGAAAGGCAAAGCGGGCACAAATTCCCACTCCTAACCAGAAGTTATTTGTAACTAGTACCTGTTGGGAGAGGAAAAATCAGTTTGCACCAATGGAGTGACCCTGGGTCTATCAACCACACTCCAGGGCAGTCCTTGTCCCCAGGAGTAGCTGGTCAACACAAAGGAGACTCCATGTTTTTGTGTGCCTTTTCTTTTTGAATACATATATAGTGCTTCTTCTCTACTTTTGCTCCCCATGATGGGGCAATCATCTCATGTCACAGTAATGCTGTTTAGAAAAGAACTCAGTCAGAGTGATGTGTGACAATGAGCATCTATCACTACTAGATGGGTCTGTTTGTCCGTTATCCGTACTATAGAAAGGGGAACCTGCTATACAAGGTCTAAATGAAAGCTGTACAGTTAAGAGACATGCGATGATCATATTGTGTTAACAATTGGAAACTATTAAATTTTTCTTTCAATGAGAGATTAAAATGTTAATAGCATCTGAAAGTGTTCCAGAAGAAAATAAATGTCTTCACTGAGAATTTTCTAGAACTTGTTGATTTTAGCGTATACTAACTTTATCTTAAGTGTATTATAAACCCTTTTTATTCTGAAATGAGGACATGGGTTGAGTTGTGTCTCCTTCCACAAATGGGTGGGACCCTAACTGTGACCTTGTGAAACAAGAGGGTCTTTATCAAGGTAGCAAAGGTAAATTGGCATAACCCAATCAACAAGAATGTCTTCTTTATAAAGGGAAATTAAGATACAGTACATTCACACATAACGCATACACACACATACACATATGTACACATGTGTACATACACACTTGTACACACGAACATGAAAGCAGAAAGTGAGGTGTTCCTTGTCTAAACCAAGAGAGATTACCAACCAACTTTCAAAGCCAAGAGCAGGCTGCATCAGACTCTGCATCCCAGCTGCTGAAGGAATTAATCCATGGGTACCTTTATCTCAGACTTTTGGACTACTGATGCTTCATCCTAACTCGCTCACTTTCATAGCTCTGAAAGATGCCGTACAAGCTACTAGAGAAGAAAAGCCATCACCAATGAAACCCAACTATGGATTCTACAAGCTCCGGTAATGACTGGCCTGGGAAGAAATGCCCACTCAAGCAAGGGTGGCACAAACATCACAGAAGTAATCAGCCACTTTCTTGTTGGATTAAAATTCTACTCCACAAGATGAAATTCATACTTGAAGCCATTGCTGTGCTAAGAGTCTATGACTATATAGGTCGTTGATCCTAGGGGCAAACCTCCAACTTCTACTCTGCTAAATGGACATAGTATTGAACCAACTCCTACTGATTCATTGTTCTGCCCATGGATCAATGCACTTCTCAGTGCTTATCTGTTGAGCGTCTACTGGCAGTAGATGGTGTTTAACACTGTCATCCACAGGCACAGAGAATAAGGAGCTGCAGAATGCTAAGGGAACATGCATACCTTATCCCCCCTCCCAAGGCTCAGGGGTCATTGCAAAAGAAAGGGGCAGGAAGAGTGTAAGAACCTGAGGTGGGAATGTCGTGATGGCTGTCACTGGTTGTTCACATCTGATATTAACTAAAACCCAAGTGGCTGGGTATGCCTGTGATGGATTCTTTTCTTAACTAAATCATTTGAAATGGGAAAACTTAAATCTGGATCTTTTAAAAAAATTTTCCTTTCTTTTTATTTATTTGATGTCTTTTTTACATCATATATCTTGATCCTATTCAATTCCTTGTCTCTTTGCATCCACCCTCCACCACCTTGACCCCCCCAAAAAAAACAAAACTTAAGAGAAAAAAGAACAGATAAAAGAGAAAAAAGTAAAAATCTTTTCATGGAAGCTGCAGTGAGTCACACCATATATCCATTTTGTCCATATAGCTTTACTTGCATGTGTTCATTGCAAAAAGTCATTGGTCTGGTCCGAGGCCTCTGATTTTTACTACACTATCAATGCTGGGCCCTCATTAGGACTCTTATTGATTAACCTGTTGTTGCCCTGTGCTGTGGAGATCCTGCAGCTTTGAGTCTTTTGGACAGATCCCTTCATGTGCTCCATCAGATCACAGATGGGGTGAATGTTGGGGCGGGTCAAGTTACAACCCTGGTTCTGGGCCTGGACAGCTGTAGGGTTGATCTTCCCACCAGTTCATCACTACCAGGATTACCTCTGCTAATTCACTTCCTACAGCAGTGAGGGAGGAATGGGACTGGTTCTTCTGCTTTCACACCCTCAGGGTTGGCTCTCCCACACCTTCACCATCAGGGTCAACTCTATTGTCTCGCCCAGGTGGGGTCCAAGGGCCACTCTCTCAAGTGCTGCAGCTGGCAAAGGCCTGGGACAGCCTTACCACTCTTATGACACCAGGGCCAGCTTTTCTACTTGTCTCAGGTATTGATGAGCGAGGGGTTTGAGGAGGGCATCTCTCCTCTGCCCACGCTGTCACATGCCAGGTGAGTAATGGGGACAGTTCTCCCATGCTCACAACATTGGGGCTGGGTTACCCTCACCTCCAACCATTGGGTAGCTCTGCTGTGCTGCCTAGGTGAGGAACAGGGCCTACTTTCCTTAGTACTCCAGCAGGTAAGGGAGAGGGTTAACTCTCTTGTCTGCTAATCTGGATCTTTTGAGGTGGGAGGATCTACTGTTAATCTTGGCCATGTCTTCTGCTGGCAGCCTATGTAGAGAACATGGAAGAACGAAGCTTTCACTCTTTGCCTGGCTGGTCCATTCCTTCATTGGCATTAGAACTGGCTTATCCGGGATTCTGGCATATACTGAAGAGCCGCTGAGATACCTAGCCTCTTGGACTGAACAACTACTGGATTCTCGGATCTTTCACTGGTAGATGAACCATTTATTGGACTAGCTGGACCACAGCCTGCTGTGGGTTAACCCCTCTATAGTCTGTGAATATATGTTGTTCTCATTGGTTGATGATAAAAGATGCTTTGGCTTTTAGCAAGGCAGGATATAGCTAGGTGGTAAAGCCAAACTGAATACAGGGAGAAAAAAGGCAGAGTCAGGAGACATAAGCTAGCCACCCAAGAAGCAAGATGCCAACAGGTTGATGATGCCACGGCCACATGGCAATACATAAATTAACAGAAATGGGTCAATTTAAGTATAAGAACTGATTAGTGGTAAGTATGAGCTATAGGTCAAATAATTTGTAATTAACATTAAACCTCTGAGTGATTATTTAGAATTGGCTGTGGGATGGTATGGGACAGAAAATCCTCCATTTACAACAGCCTGTAAGTTATTCTAATAACCCCCATATATTATATATACTATATCTACATATATATGTAGATTCATTCTATCAGTTATGTTCCTTTAGAGAACCATAATACAGATTTCTACAAGAAAACATTATCTCCTAGACACATCGAAGTAGCCGCTCAGATAAACTCCTGGCACTTGTAACAGCATGTTCAAAACCTACTCAAGCCCAAGCCAGACAAGATCCCAGCATGAAGAGGGGAGCTGGGCACACAATTCCACACTAAGCCATGAAGTTATTGGCATTGCCAGCTGCTGAGAGAGGAAGAGATAATGTTCTCTAGTAATGTTGGTCACTCTCTGGTGAAAGCTGATCCAAACCCTGAGAAGTTCATCTCTATCCAGTGAAAGACCGCACATCCAACAACATTTGGGCAAATTGGTCTTAAAGGCTTAAAAAAAAGAACACAAAGTTGAGTGGGTGAGGAAAGGGGATGAATTGTGGAAGAGTTGGGGAGCCAACAAATATGATCCAAACACACCTATGAAATGCTCAAAGAACTGATAAAAATTAAAAAAGAAAAGTGTAGGACATTCGCTGTCTAACACATGAATACAGCACAGGGAACGTAACATGCAGCACATATACTCACATACACGTGGACATGTACTTCTAGACATTTCCAGGGCTCTGCTTCTTTGAAACCTGACTGATGTACACAGCGATTGCCTCCACACATTTCTCAATAGCGAGGCTTCCTCTGCTTCGCCTTCCCCCTCCCGTTTGCCACTCAGCATTGCACAGTCATGTGCCTCTAGTTACCACTCGCAGCACCCTCCGCCTGGTCCCTGCTTACATTGGAACTGCCACAATCCTCGCTGATTTGCAAAGCTGAATACATTTTGATGATTTAAATAATGTTTGAATGCAAGCTGTGTCTGAGTTCCCTTGCTATATCAGAATATATTTATATCTAAATTTGACCCTGAAAATACCGACATTAAGAAAAAGAAAAAGAGTTCCTTCTTTCCTTTTACCTGGGTGACTCTTAACTTTTCAGGCCAAGAGACATTGGTTTTTCTCTGAGAAAATAATAGAGACCAGTGGCTTAAACAACCATTCTGAAGGCTAGGCATCCATAATTAGGGGACTAGCATGGCTTTTGGCCCAGCTTGGGCTCATTTCTCACCATGTCCTCACATAGGGGAGCAAAGAGGCAGGGGCAGAGGGACAAGGAGGGAGAGAAAACTAAGGAGAAGGAAGAGAAGGAAGAGGAGTGGAGGGGAAGGAGGAGGAGCAAGAGGAGGGCAGTTGTTTTTGTTCTTGTCTGATGACATTAATTCCATTACTAAAGCTACAACCACATGTCTTCTCCTAAGTCTAATGGCTCCCCTCAAATTCCCCTGTAAGCAGAAGTTTCTGTTCTACCTGGTCCTGTAGCCATTCAGTCCCAACAAAACACGCAGAAGCTTATATTAATTATAAACTTGTTGGCCTATTAGCTCAGGCTTATTATTAACTAGCTCTTACAACTTAAATTAACCTATAAAACATAATTATTTATGTTTAGCCATGTGTCTTGGTACCTTACTCCGTGAGGCATTCTCATCTTTCCTCCTCTACATCAAGACTGAGCCTTCCCTCTTCTAGTCTGGTCGCTCCACCTATACTTTCTGCCTGGCTACTGGCCAATCAGCATTTTATTAAATCAATATAAGTGATAAATCTTTACAGGGTACAAGAGCATTATCCCACAGCATTCCCCTTTAAATAACGTTGTGTCAGAGATCAGAACATCAGTATTCGAACTTTTCTGGGTGGCAGTAGAATACAAGCATTCAATCCATCACAAATGATAAGAAACAGATCCAGGGCTGGTGATATGGCTCAGCTAGCAAAGCCACTTGTCATGCAAGCCTGCCAACATGAGGTCACAGGCAGAACCCATACAGGGGACACGGGGAAAACCAGCTCCAAAAAGTCGTCCTCTGCCCTCCACATGCACACCGTGTCATCCTTGTGCCCTCACACATGTTCTAGCACACTGATTATAAATAAAATTTAGAAAGAGAAGCAGATTCAATTAACCTGTGGAGACTTCGGATGAATGTTTTAAATGTTTCCGCATGGCTGAGTGCATCTGGGATTTGGCTGTTGAAAGGTGTCTCTGCTATGTTTAGTGGGCAGGTGGGGCTCCAGCTCCCTGGGGCTTCAGAAAGCTGAGGAAAGTTGTGCACAGTGAGAAACATAGTATGTAATAATTGCTACGGATTTTCACCAAGGAGGAAGCATGCAGCCAGGGACACCAGTAGGGAATATGCGGACGATGTAGAGTGAAACACAGCAACCAAGATTTCTGCTAGTGGAGGTGCCCACAGAGGGAAATGTCTCTGCATGGTGTCCTATGGCTTCTGGGGTCTGTGGACATTTAGCAGCTCAAAGCAGTCCCTCGATGTTGTTTTTCCTATTTCCCAAGTTCTTTGACTTCAGCTCTAGCTCCAGGTGGGCCACAGTCAGAGCAGTATGTCTTCCTAGCTACAGGGGTTGGCACAGGTGTCAGCAAGTGATTCAAGCAGAGTCAGAGAGGTGGGAGGACATTCTTGGTGGGACTTTTGGGAACTGATGATACAATATACAATATGCACTTTAGCCTAGAGTCATCGACTGGAACTTCTGCAGCCTCCTGCAGTACGAAAACCTGAGATTTCACCAACCTTTTGAAGACAGGGTTTTGTAATGCACTGTGGTCGGTATGGAGAATCCCTACAGAATGGAACACACTGGTGGCAAGGGAGACACCCTGTGGTATGCAGCTCATCCCTGTGTGTTCAATGCTTAGCTGTCCTTTTTGTATGTGAGTGGAAAGGGTAATTCTTCCTACTCCATTTATATTTTGTCTATTAATGAACATCACTGTTAGCAATCATGAAGAGCAAAACTAAGTGAAAGAGACATAATGTGATAGATAGATAGATAGATGATAGACAAATAGACAGATAGACGATAGATAGATAATAAATAGATGGATGGACAGATAGATAGACAGGTATATGATAGATAGATAGATAGATAGATTAGATAGATAGATTAGATAGATAGACAGACAGACAGACAGAGACACAGAAGGGTCACCAGCTGACATGAACACGCAGAAAAAATAAAGCAGGAAACAGAAAGGCTCTTGGGGCCTGGAGCCTGGGACTTGATGCAGATCCTTTCTTTGAGTCTCCGTGATTCCTCTGTACTTGACAATACGGTCCCTTTCCCTTTCTCCTGCGTGCCCCTCCCTATTCTCGTCCCTCTGTCCTCTGTCTGTCCTTTTCCCTGTCCTCTGCCCTCTGTTTCTCTTGCCTCTCTCTGCTGGCTTCCCTCCATCTTTGTCATAAAGGTAGCCTGCATTGGTCGGTGTTGCTTTCAACCAGTGACATGAACAAATCCAAGGAGCTCGTCCGTATTTTATCACAGCTTCATCGGGCAAACAACTAGAAAGCTGCCTGGACTCAGGAACGGTCTAACAGTAAGTGACCAAACTCTGAACTGCATTTTGAGATAGACGACCAGACACTTGCTTAGTCACGATTAAGCCTCTGCACCCCCTGGGGAGTCCTGGGTGCTCCCCATTCTCCAGTGAGGCCAGGGACAAAGCTGACTCTCCGGTTAAGTCAATCCAGCATGTTCCATCCTTTGGCACCAGAGAGATCGGGTTTCTGGTGGCCACCTGATGCCCACATCTGAGAAGAGTTATTTTCATTAGAACGATCATGGAGGCAGTTTCTTTTCCTGTTGGCATGTATCTGAAAGGGACACTGGGCTGGAACTGTGGCCAGTTTCTTATGAGCACATGGGCCCTGAGCATGGGCTAGGCAGGACTGAGAAGTTCAGGGGCAGATGCTCATCCCTGAGAGATCTTATGCAGCCTGGATCAAGCTACGCCTGAAGCAACAGTGCCCTTGGGATTCTTCAGCTTTCTGAACGAAGAAATCCTTTTTTTTTCTTGCCTTAAGCTTATTTGAGTTAGGGATTTTTGTCACTGGTGGCCCAAAGAGTCATAACTAATACCGTTATGGGACGCTGGCTTTGAGGGAGAGTGTCAGGTAATCTGTAAGATGGAGAGGCTGAACTATAAGCAGAGACAGATCCTAAAGCTCTGCTAGGCACATGCTCCCCTTTTTCTGAATCCATAAACCACGTTGCTTCTCTGGTAGAGGCG
Organism: Ellobius talpinus; assembly: GCA_001685095.1. Classification (NCBI taxonomy): domain Eukaryota; kingdom Metazoa; phylum Chordata; class Mammalia; order Rodentia; family Cricetidae; genus Ellobius; species Ellobius talpinus. The sequence goes on along the minus strand of LOJH01024003.1, from coordinate 2,356 downwards.
GTATGAATACATCACACTGTCTCAACTTGCAATTCCAGTCCTTGCATGGGAGGTGCAAACTTCACGACCGTAAAATTCTAGTGTGCAAAAATGTAACTTTCTTTATTGTTTTATAATTGAGTTTAATTTAGCTCATAGACCCTCACGTCTACACATGCAGAGAACTTTATCTTGCTGATTCCAGCCTGTTCTGGCAAGCTTAAAGCTGGCTTAAAGCTTGGTACCTCTTAGGGGAGGGGTAATAAGTTAGTTCATGGTTCTAAATAATTTTCTATTGGGGTGATGTGCTTTCTAGCAAGCAAGGCAGGGAGGCAAACTGTTTGGACTGGGAGTTGACCTCTGGCCATGGTGGACAGCAGGCTGGTCCATCCAGCGGAGTTAGGCAGCTGTTCCTGCGGGCTTCATCCTGCCTATGTCCAGGCTTAGCCTCTGCAGACTCTGTCAGACCTCTTCTTGTGTCCATTTTGGGGTCTCATCGTGCCTGGGCTCCTAGCAGGGTCCTTTCACCATTCCAGCCCTTGAGAGCCAGTTCCCTTACATCTCACATTAACAATAGGAACGTCTGTCTTTGTCTGTCTCACATGGGTGAGGGACTTTGGGTCAGCTGGGTACCCTGCTTACCCATGGCAGCCTAGTGCCCATATGTGAGCCTCCTCTGTTTCTCTCTCCTCTATCTTTCTCTTCTCTCTCCTCTCTGCTTTCTTTCTCTGTCCCTTTCCCTCCCTCTCATCTCCTTGTGCACTTGGATCTCTATTGGTTCTGGTCCCCTGGTGAACCCAGAACACAGCCGTAGGGACCTCGGGAGGCAGCTTCCTTCCTCCTGATAGTCACATTGGCTGTGCTCTGGCCCCTTTGAACGCTCTAAGCCCTGGACAGCATCTGTCCTCATGTGTCTTGGGCTGGATTCTTTGCTGTAGGTTTCCTTACTGTGGATCTTTATTTGACACGAATACAAGCCCCCTTTCTTTTCTTTCCTGCCTGCACCTGTAGCCACATCCCTGGTTTCCATGACCCCGCCTCTGTTCCCTATCTCCAGACACTGGCTGCCCAGATTCTAGGTGGAAAGGTCAATTGCTCATGCTGCCGCCTCATTAAGACCCACTGCTCTTCCCTGCAGCTGGGAGCCTGGGCCCTCACTGTCTTATTTTAACGGAGAAGAAATCTAAGGGCAGAAATGACAACTCAGGACAATGCTGGTGTTGTTAGATCATGATTTGGCTCCAGAAGTCATCAGTGTTCCCCCAGCCTTGCCAGCACTAACCCATCTCACTTCCAATGGGGCATGGTTGTTAGTCACTCCCTCTACTGTCTGTCTGTCTATCTAAAGCTCTGTGAGGCCAAACTCTTCCCATTCTACTAAGGGGCATCACCATGGAAGGAGTGCTCCCTGCCAGCACAGGTATCTTTTCCAGAAGGCCAGCTGATCCCAGGGTTCTTTAAACTGCTTGGAATCAGCCCTGGATTTCACATTAGCAGCTTTCTTGCTGGAGGACCAGCTTTGAGTTTCTCATAGGATCCCCTGGGGTATGGCGGTCTCTGCATCTATTAAAAGTGTGGGCTTTCAAGTCTTTCTCATTGCTCTGAGCTGAATTGCATCTGCCTCAAAGACGGGTTGACGTTCTAGCCCATAGAACATGTTTGGAATAGTCTTTGGAGGTGTGAAGGGTCGACTTCAGGGAGAGCCTACCTCTCCTTTCTGAGGAAAAGGAGAGGGAACATTAGACAGAGATGCTTGAGCAGAGGCATGCAGTGTTAGAGGCAGGGACTGGAGAGACACATCTCAACACCAAGGGACATGAAGACCCAGAACCTTGAAGAGACTCTGAAGGGAACAGAACCCCCTGGTAAAGCCATGGTTTCGGCCTTCAAACTTACAGAACTATAAGAGAACATGTCTGAGGTTTTTGTTTGTTTTGTTTTTGTTTTTTGAGGTTGGTTGTTTAGAAATTCAGTGGACTCATTATTGCTTCTGAGGTGTGGGGCTCAGGAGCTCTTGGTGGGGTGGGTCAGTTTCCTCTCCACCATCCCAGATGTCTGGCTTCTAAGGATGGCAGTGGCCCAGCAGATGGCTGCCATGCACAGAGCGGGGGGCTACTTGTTCCTTTGCATCACATGCCCGATGCCTGTGCATTCTTGTCGTTGGTCCTTACGTAAGAAGTAGATGGTTTTCACTGACCGGATCTGTGTTTCATGACCACCATAACCCTTGGCCATCGGCCTCAGGCTGAGCTCCCACAGTCTTGCGGTGAAGCTGCCCATTGCCGCGGAAGGAGTTGCAGGCTTTAAGATTACTGGGCTTGATGCTATACTGATGGAGGAGGGTCATCTGTCTATGTGTTACTTTCATTGGTTAATA
>LOJH01024002.1:2246-19282 GCA_001685095.1 Ellobius talpinus | reverse complement strand
ACTGAGCTCCCAAAGTCCAGTTGAAGAGTGGGAGGAAAGAGAATATGAGCAAAGGGGTCAAGACCATGATGGGTACACTCACTGAAACCTCAGCTAATGGGAGCTCACCAACTCCAGCCAGACTGAGAAGGAGCAAGCATAGGATCAAACTAGTCTCTCTGAATGTGGTTGACAGTTGCATGCCTGGGGGAGACTGGGAAAGCACTGGCAGTGGCACCAGGATTCATCCCTACTGCATGTACTGACTTTTTGGGAACCTGTTCTCTTTGGATGATACCTTGCTCAGCCTAGATATAGTAGGGAAGGCCTTGAACCTTTCCCAAAGTAACGTGCCTTACCCTTTCTGAGGATTGGATGGGGTGGGGTGGGAAGATATGTGGAGGGAATAGGAGGAGGGAAGGGAGTGGGAACTTGGATTGGTATGTATAAAGAAAAAAGATAGTTTGTAAAAAAATTAAAAATTACAAAAATAATTATTAAATGCTGAGTGTTGCTAGGTCCTGACATCTTCCTTGGGAGAAGGGATGAAAAGGTGCTATATCAACGAACACAGATACCTGGAGTCTGCTAGAAGGCTTACAGCAGACTCGTTTATTTCAGAATGGGAAAAGCTTATAAACCCTCCCAGCACCCAGGTTGGGTGACAGTTGACAGGTGACATCTCATGCTTGTCTCTTATTGGCTAGGTAGGCACAATCTGGACCTCTTACAGCACCTGTTGCTAGGCACTCAGGAAATGCTGCTTGGTTGCTCCTTATTGGCTAAATACAGACAGGACCTTTCACAGCTCCAGGCAAACCCAGGTTGGTTTGTTTTGGCCTAGTAAACATTAATATCCTACAGCTTAGTATACAAAGAGAAACCAAGCTTGGTTTTTTGTTTGTTTATTTTGTTCATTTGTTTTTTGTTTGTTTGTTGTGTTTTTTTGTTTGTTTGTTTTTCCACAAGCATCTAGATCCAGATAATACCACCTGGGCCTGGAGCAGAGCTATCTATAGGTAGATCAGAATCTAGAAAACAGAGGAAGCCCTGAGTGAGAGGAGTCCTGAATTATTGGCATTGGCACAACCATGACAAAAAACAACATCTTAAACTCCTGGAATATTGCTAACACTATTTCCCCATATGGGCCAGGATTGAAATTGGTAAAGATTTCTGGTCAAAGTTTGAGTGTGAAAATTTAGAAATTGTAGATTTTTACTCTGAATATTTAAAAGCCGAGATTTCTTTTTTGTTTGTTTGTTTGGTTGGTTTTTTGTTTGTTTGCTTGTTTGTTTTTTGACAGGGCTTCTCTGTGTAGCTTTGGAACCTGTCCTGGAAGTCACACTGTAGACCAGATTGGCCTAGAACTCACAGAGATTCGCCTGCCTCTGCCTGCTGAGTGCTGGGATTAAAAGCATGCACCACAACTGACCAGCATGAGATTTCTTATTTACAGACACCACGTTCACTATTCAATATTGAACCTAGCTCACTCCTTCCTCTGTGTTGTGCTTGAACAAAAAAGAAGTTGAGGAGGTGCGTTCATGGCAGTGGTAATTGTTCTTTATCAAAATGCACAACCTTGCCTGATCTCAGCTTTATTGTGTATTTGTCTGTGTGTCTGTCCTTTCTGTTTTCTCTCACCACCCATAGTCAGGGATCCAGGACTGCCATGAAGGTCATAGTACCAGAGACACTGAACATTAAATATAATGGCATAATTATGTTGTTGAACTGATAGTTAGATTGCTTATTTGGGGAGCATCTTGAGTATATTTTCCAAGGTGATGAGAATTGTGAGTTATCATGGAAGCCAGTGCTGCTCTTTGAGAATTTGTAGGACTGTATTCTGAGCACATGGATGAACTTGGTATATGATCTATGTGTTGAACCAAGGGTGCTATTTTGAAGAGAGACTGTTCAATTGCAAGTGGCATCCTTCACAGATTTCTATTTGTGACTTCAGCACAATGAAGGAATTCAGTGACTAAATACTCCTGATCTAATGTGAAAAGAAAATATTTGATGATTCAGTCACTGATTGAGATTTTACCACACTAAGACTAGTATAACTGACCTATGGTAATAAGAGGAATGATACATAAACAGACGATGGATTGATACAACATAATAGATAGATGACAGACCTATCAAAGAATCATCTGTATTTGTCTACACACACATTATGATGCAACTATAGAGAGACCTTTGAAGCCGTGTTGAGGCTTTCATTTCCACCCAGGGGGAAAAGGTCAAAACTGTGTTGAATATATACAGATCCATTTCTTCTAAAATTCCACAAATGACAGAGTTGGGAGGAAGGTCTTGGACTTGCCTCAGTTTGGTATGCCCAGACTGTAGTGATATTTCATTTGTATGTTAATAAGAAAAGCTGAAGATCAGTTGAAACCTTACAGACTGGGCAATGGTGACACACATTTTTAATTCCGGTAGCCACACTAGTTGGCTATAGAAACAGGGCAGAAGTGGTACATTCCTTTAATCCCAGCCCTACAGCAGAATATAAGATTAGAGGAGACAGCTCTCAGACACAGTCTGATTCAGGAGGTACGATTGCCATTTCAGACTGGGTACAGGTAAGAGCCACTAGTTAGCTGTTTTGCTTTTCTAACCTTCAGGTCGAATCCCAGTAACTGTCTCTGGGTTTTTAATTGTGTTACAAGATACTTTGTTGACTCCCCAAGGCAGGCCTTACCCCCTCTGAAGAATGAATGCAGGTGGGAAGAGAAAAAAGTAGGAGGGGCTGGAGAAGGGGAGGGAGGGAGAATTGGGGTTGGTATAAAAAATGAAAAATTTTTAAAAAATAAAAAAATGAAACCACTTATTTTCACTTGTATTATACTGTGTATTATAAGTAATTTGGAGATTATAGAAAATATACAGGATGCAACTTGTGTGGTAGTTCAGGAAGCTCAGAGAGATGAATTGGAAGATGTGCAAGTCCACATATTAAAAACTTTAAAATTCTATAGATGATATGTCCAGATTGTATGCAAATTTTGTTATTTTTATGAGAAATTTGAGCACTCTCAAAGTATGGTATATGTCGAAACATGGAAATAATCCCTAATGGTTCCTGATAGATGATGATTGATAGGTAGGCAGATACTTGATAAATAGAAAAATATATATTTGCTTATATGTTTGTAGATACAGAATTATACATATTGGATATAAGGAAATTGTCATATAAAAAATTGTTTAATTATAAGAAGTTTGAAAAATTGCTAGAATTAGGAAGATGAGCGTGATACAAAGCTGAGATTCACAGACGTTCATCCATGGCTTCCTTTACCTATAAGGAGAGAGAAGGGTACTGTATTCACAAGTGGTAGCTCTGCAGGGATGGCACTGATGGAAAGTAACTCTGCACATATCAACAAGGAGCTAGATGGGTGAAGTTTCTGAATGAATAGCTTATGGAAGCTAATGCTGTGTACAAGTGAACACTTACTTGAAGGTGCCTTTCATCTTCTAGTATAGAACAAGAACTTGTAAGTAAAATCATGAATTTAGCTTGGACACCAAAGAAGGAAAAGTTTGGGACATGATAGAAAGAAGACAAACAGTACAGTTTGAAAACAGCAAGCCGGCCGACATGCTGCTGGCTAGAAGAGACAGCGTGATTGAGTTATTCTGAAGGTGAAGTAAAATTACTGGCAATATGCCTTTTCATCAAACAAATCAAGTAAGTTTCTAAGACAGTGCAAACTGGATGAATAAATTTCTTCACCACACATTCTTCTTCTTTAAACTTAGCTTATTATAATGAATAGCAGCAAACAAATATATGCATCTAAATAAACCTAAATCTTATTTTCGGTCTCCTGATTCTTATTTCCAAGCACCCATCATCTTTTCTCTTGCACAAGTAAGTTTTCTGATTGTTTTTCTGATGATTGCAAAAATCATGTAAGAAACATATTTTATTCATTTTTAAAAAAAAATGTGGTTTGGATTAGGTACTTTGCTCTGTGCACATAGCTAATCAAAAGCAGAGATGCAAGAACTTAGCAGTGGAGCCTCTGCCTGCATTACACAAGCCCCTGTGTTCAATCCATGAGCATCTGGATTATAAGGTAGATAACAATGAGCCTACCATCACATGTCTTACAATATTTGAGTACTCAGCACAAAGGGTTCCTCCAGCATTAATCAGGATTATCTGCAAAGTTCTGCATCACACCAAAAGTTTATAACGTACTAGTTAAGGTACTCGCCATCTACTACTGCACAAAGAACTTATTTTTAATAATAGGTCAAGGCAATCATTTTCTGGATAGTATCATCCTACCTGTTTCAGCATTTTAGCAACACTATGAACAAAAGTAAGTTGATTATGGTCTTGATATGGTGCGATTGTTGTAATGACAGCTGTGTAAACAAATAGATGATGGGTTTAAGGCATAGTGACAATCACCATTAGTTTTCTGAGTTTCCTTATGATTATCCCTTAAATGTAGCATTCATTCTTCTGATATCATTGTAACAATTAACAGCCATAAAAATTTCTGATCTAATTTACACAGGAAGATGAACTGCTTTAAGATAAGGGGTTAGTCTATAATTTCAAAACCAAAACACGTTTCTAAATTATATAGAGATAGAGAAGCAGGATAATTTATTTCATTTTAGTTTTAAGTTTATCCTTATTTAATATGTCAGCATGTTTTTAACTACTTCATTGAGAATTTCAACAGTGAATTTTGAACCATATTCACCCCTCCTAACTCCTCCCGTATTCACCCTCCCCTTCCTTACCCATCCAAATTTGTGCCTCTTCCTGTTTTCATCTGTATAGTCTAGTTTGTGCTACCCATATAGTCATGTACGTGTGAAATTCCACTGCAAAATGATTGCCATTCTAGTAACAACAGTCTTAAATAAAACTGACGGTAAATTATTAACTTACTATACAAGTCACAAAATATGATTTTAAATTACTGCTATTTTGAAGGACTAGCTGGAACAATTATGCTAAGAACAGTGTGTTCTTTCATTAAAACTAAAAAGAAACATGTCAAATCCATATAAGTACCATACACTAACCAGCTTCATTTTTTTTAAATTTAATCAAAGTTATGATAGACTGAAAAGGAAGCAAATCAGACATCTATTGAATGGACACATCAAATGCATTTTATTGAACAAATTAATGGTTTTTTCATAATGGAAAGAGACTGTGGCAGCATGCATGGACTCTATATGCTTTCAAGACAGGTTGGTCGGGAGTGAAATGGGAGTGGACACAACCTCCCGTCCCTAACGAAGGTGCAGAGTCCCAGCCTTGAGCGGCGGGCAGGCGCGTGGGTGGGAGACACGTGGGCAGACACATTGTATAGAATAGAATTGGATATTTATTACTTAAAGAAGGGGGAAGGAGAGAGAGAGAGAGAGAGAGAGAGAGAGAGAGAGAGAGAGAGGACAGAGGGGCCCCAAGAGAGAAAGACAGGCTGCCCTGAGAGAGAACAGAGATTCAAGATGGTGGGTGGGGAGGTGGGCAGGGTCACTGGGAGTGAGCGTGGCTTGCCTCTTAAAGAGACAAAATCCATAACAGTGGCCTCTGCATTGCTCCTGCCTCAAGGTTCCTGCCTTATTTGAGTTCCTATCCCGACCTTATTCAATGACAAGAGCAGTGAGATGGGAGGGTAAGTCAAATAAACCCTTTCCTCCCCAGTTTGCTTCTGGTCATGTTGCTTCATCACAACAAACAGTAGAAACCCTAAGACATCTGTTATGGTGCCTCTTTACTATCATGTAGTTATACATTTGGGTTTGTGCTCCTTGTCTTTATCCATAGTTTTTACTGATTTCCTTTAATTTTGGCTCATATTCATTTAGATTTAGCATATTCTAAATTAGCATACTAGACTGAAGTATCTACCTTTTCTACTTTGTCTTCAGTGCTTTAGATTCTCTCTTCTATTTCTTATATTTTGTTGATGAAGCTTTCTCCTGGGGGTTCTGTTTGAGTTCTTAAATTGTCATTTCAATATTTCATGAACTTGGGTTTCCTTTATTGATGATATAGAATTCAGATCTTGAATTGTTTTATTCATTTTCTTCCATTATTTGTTTGTGTTTTTATATATTTCCTCTTTTAGGACCTCTATTATATCCAGAAAGGCTATTTTAAGGCTTTTGTTTTGTGCTTCTGCTATGTTGAAATACTCAGAAAAGACTGTGGTAGGGTTTCTGTGCTTTTTCCCATGGCTGTTATTGTGTTTTTATGCTGGAGTCTAGGCACCTGAATTTCAGAAGATTGTAATTCTAGGTTCTGATGACTGGTCTTGTCTTTGTTGGGTGGGTATTTTGTCCCTTGGTTCCCATGGCCCTCTCTAGTTCTTAGGAGACTGTACTGACTGTGTGTTGCCTGCAGGGAATTCTGGGATCCTCCTGGGTGTGAACAATGGGAGTACCAGGTAAAATGCCCTTTTAGGTATTGGAGGCTGATACTTACAAAAGCAGAGTGTAGGACATCCACATGAGGGTCTAAAGCAAGGTTCTTCACCAGGATTTGGTTAATCCCCTGGGTGCAGAGAATGAGGAAAATCCACAACAGCCTAGCAGGTTCCTAGATAATGCCTGCCATCTTTGGTAATGCAGATGAGAGGGGAGGAAGTTTGGAGGAGATCTGTGTGACCCATTAGAAATGGAGGCCAGGAGAAGAGGGAGACCATAACAGGTCTTACACTACAGAGTTGGGGGTGAGATTTGGGGGATGGAATTAGAAGAAAGGAGAAGAGGTGAGGGTCTTCAGGTGAACTACCTAGCTGGAGTGAGTGTTTGCATCCAGGGAATGCTGTCTGGAAGCAGACTGAGATGAAACTCTGAGTGGGGGAGAGAAGTATAAAAGATGGATCTTTGAACCCACTGGAGGTGGGGGCAAAGCAGGAGGGGAGGCTGCAGCAGGTGGTCAGGTAGAGATCTGAGCCTGAGACAGTGGGAATTGATTTGGAGGAGAGGAGGAGGAGGTGATGCTCTACAGTTAGCCCACCTGCTTCCTTGGCTGTAGGGAAAATAGTTTCAGATAAATAAATAAAAAATAAATAAAAGTCTTTAAAAAAAGGCAAAAAGTATGTTAATATGCTAAGCTTCTCTTATGATCACATGATGTCTATTTCTTTAAAATATAACTAATTTTTAAGAAGAGAAGTTAGAAGAATTTCTTACTCAAATATTTATATAAAATATGTTTCTGATCTGGATTGCTTAAATTATCCATGGTGTTTTGTACTTCTATGTACCATTTAAAATTCCTTTTTTATGTCGGTGAGAAATGACCCTTGAATTTTGATTGATATTACATTAAATACTCAGATTGTTTCAGGTAGGATGTATTTTTGCAATCTTAATACTCCTGATCAAATAGTATGGGAAGTCTGTCCATCTCTATGTTTTCCTTACCTGTTTTCCTCAGTGTTCTAAATGTTTTTTGTGTATGTCTGTTGTTAGGTTAACTCCAAAATATTTGTCTGTATGTGTATAATATTTTGAATGGGATTGCTTTTCTGATGTTTTTATAGCATGATGGTCATTGTTATATAAGAAAACTACTGATTTTGTATATGCCACTTTGCTGAATGTGACAGTGTGCAAACTCAGTCATCTCTAAATATGTGTGTGTGTGTCTGTATGTCTATATCTGTGTGTGTGGTCTTTCTGGTCTCTCAGTTATATGTAAAAGATTTAGAAATCTTCCCACTTAATTATTAATCATTTTTAAAAATTTAACCTGCATTGTTCAGACTATCATTCTTTTGATTTTTACATTCACTATGCTGTCTGTCAGTTGAATTCCTCTATGTGAGCTAGCTTCTGTCCACCAGCATAGACATTTAGTTATTGAACATTATCCCCTTGCTAAGCTGTTACCTTGCTAAAGGCAAAAGGAAGTACCTTCCTATAGAACACAGCCATTATTTCTCTATGTTAGTGTCTGAACCAAAATAAATCTCTAAAATCTGAAAATATACTTGCCACAAACCAACTAGAGAGACTTATTTGAAATAAGTTGTAAAATAGGCAGTGGGGAGGGGTTTGTGTTTCCCATCAAGAAGGCGATACACTTTAAATCACATTTCATTCTTAGACAAAAGTCGGAATGCCACTCTAAGCAACAGCAAAACCTTTTCTGTTACTTTGATGGAAGGCTCTATGCGGCTCATAAATCAAGATACTAACCTATTGCATTAAGCAAACCACATAGCCTTTTCATCCATCCCACGTGCAGTTCAAGAAGAACAAAATGCCATCAATCTTGAGCAGCCACAGGACATTAAGGTAACACGCTGGTGCCTCATTCTCCCACGCAGATTTTCCATTTCAGTTGCCAGGGCTGCCAAGGCTATAAAGAGAGCCGCATGCTGAGTCTCTCGCTCTTATTGTCAGTTCTTGATAACTTTCATTCAAACCCTCTTGCCATTCTCCTTCCTGCTTCAAGAGTTACATTAATTTTCTTAAATTCCAAGTTGTCAGAGGAGGGACCGAAAAGGTCTGTAACCAAGACAGAGCCAGCAGTGCTCCTCATCTTGCTTGCAAAAGACAGCAGATGCCTAATGCAGACATTCTGAGCCCTGATACTGTTGCTGTCTTGTGCCTGTAGTCCTGAAAGTGGCATGAGGTTGGTCCTTGTGCTATAACCATTGGTTACCAGTACTTTAACTAGCAATCAGATGGCAGAAGATCCATAGCAATTTCTGAATATGTAATGATAATTATTGACTACAAATATTATTGGATAATTATTCCCAGGAAGAGTGAATAATGGATTTGATTAGAATTTTATTCCTTTCTGTAATTTCTGTTAAAATAAGAATGAAATCAGAGAAAAGAAAACAAGTGTGTATGCTACTCATTTATAGACAGATAAAGTCCAGGAAATTTCAGGTGGATTAATAGTCATTTTTAGTTACTTTTTTAAAGCCTTCAAGCATCCTGAAAAAGAAATTCAAACACAAATAGTATTGTAAATTCAGTAAGTTTAACTTTTAGTTTTGAAATATTAGTTTTCATGGACTTGGTGAAGATTCACATATTAGAAATTAACCTAATTTCAAATTTACTTAATTTTACAGTTATCTTCATTTATTGCAGCAAGTATAACATATATTGCATAGACACGGAATGTCTCCCAAGAGCGATGTATTAACAAAGGCTTGGCTATCAGCTCTATAGGAAGAGGTCGGGACTAGTAGAATGAAGTTGAGTCATTCACTGGAGTCACTTTCTTGATCATAATTGGGATCCCATTCTTTCCTCTCTCTATTTTCTTAGCCAAATTAAACAAGTGGGCTTTTTCTTGTTTGTTTTTCTTTTGCCATCAGTGTTTGCCACAATGTGTTGTCAAGCCCAAAGTGATGAAGCCAAGTGACTATGCCCCAAAGTGATGACACTGTGAACCAAAGAAGTCTTTCTTTTAAGTTGATTTTTAGGATTTTTTAAAATTTGTTTTTTTTTCAACAGGGATAGAAAGCTGACAGAATAGCTAACTAATTTACATATAGTTGTTTACACAAAACACCAAAAGCCAATGCTTCTTCTGTAGATGTGAAATAAAGTGCACTAATGATCCTTAGGAAAATAGCAATCATTTATGTTGTTATGGGTGAAATGTGAAGTAGATAACATTATCATTTAATCACACTAAGCCTTAATATCCTAACTACATATTGACAACATATGTTTAATATATTTAGTTCTTCTTTTCAGTGACATACTTTCTATGCACTACAGTTTTTATTTTTGACTATTACTATCCACATCCCAAAAGTGGGAAACAAGATGTTAGCGTGAGCATTAGCAGTGAGAGCATGCTGGCAGAAAACAGGAGGCCACAGGAAAGTTGTAAGAGCAAGAAGATCAGGGGGTTTGTTGTGAAATTGTGTCTTCTAGCAATGTCAGAAGGAACAAACATAAAGTTTCACCAAGACGACTGCCTAAAAAGGAGCTGAACAAGGATAACAGCATTAGCTATATCAAAGTGGATGGGGGAAGATCAGGAGGCCAACTGAGGAACGCTGGGAGTTGGAGGAACAGTGTTCTCCAAAGAAGGGCACAGCAATTGCATCAATTGGTTATCCAACACCAAATACTTTGTGCCTGGAGCTGCAAGACAGTGGAGAAGCCATTCTTTGTTTCTTAATCCAGTCCCAGTATTATGATCACATTGTCTCAGACCTCAATGACAGCTGTTGTCATGATCCTGCAGCTCCCAGACTCTGTCTTTTGGCTGCATCCCTGCCTTCCCTTCAAGAAGGACCATTCCACATTTTCTGTGCGGAAGAATTTGAAGTGGTGACCAACAGGAACAATAAAGATAAAACTCTACCGCTTCTTATTTTCCAGCCAGAGACTAAGGTAAAAAGCTCATAAATTCACAATCTGATGTTGGCTCTTGTCTTAGGTTTCCACTGCTGTGATTAAACACTATGACTAGAGTAACCTGTGGAGGAAAGGAACTATTTCAGATTATAGTTCCTTGATGATGAACGCAGTCCTGTTCATCATCAAGGAAACTTGATCACAATATCAAGGCTAAAATCTGGAGACAAGGTCTGAAACCGAGGCCAAAAAGAAACATACCTTACTTGCTGACATTTTATAGTTTGATCAATTTGTTTTCTTTTTTCTTTTTTTTTAAATTGATTTTACTGAGCTACACATTTTTCTCTGCTCCCCTCCCTGCCTCTCTCCTCCCCTTCAGCCCTCACCCAAGGTCCCCATGCTCCCAGTTTACTCAGGAGATCTTGTATTTTTCTACTTCCCATGTAGATTAGATCTATGTGTGTTTCTCTTAGGGTCCTCAATGATGTCTGTGTTCTCTGGGATTGTGATTCATGAGCTGGTTTTCTTTGTTTTATGTTTAAAACCCAATTATGAGTGAGTAATATGATAATTGTCTTTCTGGGTCTGGGTTACCTCACTTGATATGATGTTTTCTAGCTCCATTCATTTGCCTGCAAATTTCAAAATGTCACTATNTTTTTCTACTTCCCATGTAGATTAGATCTATGTGTGTTTCTCTTAGGGTCCTCAATGATGTCTGTGTTCTCTGGGATTGTGATTCATGAGCTGGTTTTCTTTGTTTTATGTTTAAAACCCAATTATGAGTGAGTAATATGATAATTGTCTTTCTGGGTCTGGGTTACCTCACTTGATATGATGTTTTCTAGCTCCATTCATTTGCCTGCAAATTTCAAAATGTCACTATTTTTTCTGTCGTGTAGTACTCCATTGTGTAAATGTACCACATTTTCCTTAATCATTCTTCAGTTGAGGGTCATATGGAAATTAAACAATGTTCACCTGAAGCGTCAATGGATCAAGGAAGAAATAAATGGAGAAATTAAAGACTTCCTAATATTCAGTTTGTTTTCTTATACATGCCAAGTTCACCTGATCAGGAGTCGCACCACACACAATGGACTGTTTAGATGCTCCCAAAATACAATAGACTGTCTAGACCCTTTGACATCAATCATTTAGTTACGAAGATTCTTCATAGACTTGTGTACAGGCAATCAGATGGAGGCATTTCCTTAAATGGGGTGCCTTTTCTCAGAATATTCTAGGTTATGTAGAATTGACAAGCAAAAGTGACGATGACAAGTGTCAATAAGAAATATAGAGAGATATAAAAATATGGAGAGAGACAAGGGTAAAAAGGGTTTTGTTTTAAATGAAGGGAATGAGTTAGAAATAAACTAAGGATCTGATGTTTGAACAGAGAGAATTTAAATGAAGAACTAGATCATGAGACAGCAGGCAGAAATGTTCAAGGACTTAAAATCTATATACACAGGAAGGGCTGGAAAGATGGCTCAGCTGTTAAAGACTAGGCTCACAACTACACACACATACACACACACGTATATATATATATATATATGTTTATATATATACATACATATATACAGAAAGAAAGAGGTAGATGTTCAGAAGCCAGTGAACAGGGTCAGAATTTTAGAAGACAGAATATTCCAGAAATAAATATTTTAACTTTTAAAAATTTAAGATTATTATATAATTAATCATATTTCCCCCTTTCTTTTCCTCCATGCAAACCTTACTATGTATTCTCCACATGCCCTCTCTCCGATTCATGGCCTCTGGCCTCTTTTCTTTTAATTGTTGATATATATTCCTGAATATATAAAAAAATAGCAACATCTGTTTAGTCTGTGTAATGGTCCTAATAACATATCTGCCTAAACAAGACTTGAACAAGAAAGACACTAATAATCTTGTCAATGTGGAAAGAGTAAATCTGATGAGACACAACTCTAAAAAGAACTACAACCAACTAAGAAATTCTGCCAGGAGAGGAGGAGTTTTCCTCAGGGAAGAATCCCCCTATTGGTTATCTGGTACCAATTTGTCAGCCTAAATTGAAATACATGCAAGAAAACGAGCTGCATTAAAATAAAATAAAATGTGAAGCATTTACAACAACACTAAAGGTGAAAATATTCATTATTCACAGGTGAGGAACTGAAATCTGTTGGTAGGCATTAAAAATCACATAATTTAAAAGTCTCAGCTTGGACTCAACCCGGGCATTCTGTCTCTAGCCAGTAATCCAGTCCTAGTGCTGGAACTGCTTCATCAGTATTCAGACATCGCTTTCAGTATCCACTAACTGCCCTTGTCAGATCCGTAGTTTCTCAGAGCCCCCAGGACTACGCTTATTGCTTCCATATACTGTAGTAAAACTCTATGCTCATTGCAGTGCGTACAGTGTCTGCATCCCCATCTGGTATCTCTGAGGGCCTCTCACTCTCCCATTAAACCAGCATTGGCATCCTCACCTGAAATGGATATTTCTCACCCAATGGAAGGTTTTTTAAATTAATTCATACTATTTATATTTTTTGCAAATTATCTCCTTACTTTCTTACGTCCATTTATTTCAAGAATAAGAAAATCTTAAGCAATGTATGACTGAAGTATGCATTCATTTTATATAGACATATACATACATATATGTAGGTACATAAATGAAGTAGTTAGCGTTTTGATAAAATAAACATGCATTCGGTTTTTCACTACTAAGACAAAACAGAAAATGCCTGGAGACTTATTTTTGCAGTGCCCTGAATATATGGGGTATAGCAAACTGGGCAATGAGTTGGGAATGACATATGGCAAACCATTCTGAAATGCTGTGGAGTCACCAAGGACTGTTGACAAGATGCCATGAATTACTCATGAAGAATCAGATGTGATAGATGAAATATTTTGCATCTTTATCAGACTAAACTTGATTGTAGAGCAACCTTCATCTCAAAAGGAAAGAGGCTTCATTCAGAAAATCTCCAGGATTATAGTTTTGCTATAGACCATCACCCTGTAGACTCTGACCTACAAAGGCCAAGCAGAAATAGATGAGATGGGATTCTGCAGTCAACTCTCTGCCTATATTGTATTTTAGTACAGGTTGTGGGGGGAAACTGAGGTACAGCAGGGAATGCTAGGATGCTTCATTCCCATTGGAGTAAGAGAACAATGAAATAAATTAAATATCTCAGCAGGACTAGTTTTCTGTCTTGTGATGAAGCAAGCATTGATATGGGGGTTTGATTTTCTTTCTCTATTTAATTCCGTTGTTACTAACTATAAATATCACCTGAGCTATTCATATGCAATCCTGATGTGTACAGGGAAAGGGAAGCTTTTGTTTTAGTTGTAACAAACAAAGAAAGGGAACAAAAAGGAAGACTTATTCTAACACAGTGTATCAATAATATCAACGACTTGTTACTGGAGAATGCATGGCTCACAACTCACTGAATCAGCACAGACATAGCCATCCTAAAGGCTTTGACCACACTGAGTGCAGGCAGAGAAACCCAAGCTGGAAAGAGCTGATGAACTCTGATTTTGCTGAGTTTGTGTGAATTCTTTCTTGTTTTGCTTCTCATGACACATCTTTGGAATTCCTACTTCACTTGTTTTCTTATTTCTGGCAAATCTGATCTTCTTTATTTTATATAGGAGCATGTATTCCTGTAGTGTAGCAAAATTCTAGTTGGTATTAATAATAAAAACCCAGAGTCAGATATAGGGGTTGATGCTGAAGATCAGAGAAGCCGTGCAGCCAGCCTCTAGAGAGACCTTTTACCTCTGACAATGCTCAGACCAAAGGGGCGATCCTGTCTTCAGACCTTGTCCTCTGACTGCAGAGATGAGCCTCAGAATGCAGCTGTCCCCACTAAACTCTGCACTGCAACTGTCTCCACCAAATCTCAGAGCACATTGAGTTCCTGTCTCTTTCTGCCTTAGATTCCTCTCTCCACCCAACCATATCACTCCTGTCTCTGCCTCCTGTGCTGGGATTAAAGGATCCCAAGTGCTGGGATCACCATTGTGTATGCTCTATTTCTCTTTTAGACAGATTCAGTCTTGTGTAACCCAGGGTGGCCTTGACTTAAAGGAGATCCATCTGCCTCTGTCCCCCGAGTCCTGGGATTAAAGGCAAGAGCTACCACTGCCTGGTCTCTAGAGGTTTAGCTCTGCACTCTGATTGGTAGGCAAGCATTATTTGCTAAAACATAAACAAAATATCACTACAAGGTAGAGTGTTGGCCTACCACGCATGGAACTCTGTGTTCAATCCTCAGTACTACATACATCGGACACAGCTGGGTTTGCTTCAATTCCTGCACTTGGGAGGTGGAAGTTGGAGGATCAGAGTTCGAGGGTGGTCCTTCGCTACATAGCAAGTGCAAGAGCAGTCTGAGAAACAGACAACGGATACTGCCTCAAAAAATGCAAAAATCAAAAACAAATTTTCAAGTATCCAAGTATGGAACAAAAGTAAGTAAAGCCATTGTAAGTGGCTAAAGTACATCACTGTGCCTCATTCATTTGGCAGCAAATGCCAAGACTCTTATAAGCTCAATAAACAAAGCAAGCCTTCACACGATACAAATGTCACTTAGCAAAAACATGGGGAAAAATAATCTTTACTCCTTAGATCAAGTAGTACTGCAAATTGATCCAGTCTATTATGGGCTACATTGAAAGTTCCAAACTTTCTGGGGCTGCAGTGCAACGTCCTATCTCAAAAAGCAAAAAGGAAAAAAATAGAAAAGAAAAAAGTGAAAGAAAGCCTAAATAAATTTGGCATTTAGTCCTGTGCATCAAAACAGCCTCGCAATCTTACATACGGGCAAAGAAACTATTAGCACCATCCCTACCTCTCAGATGTTCCTATTTTTTCTATAAAGGAGCAATGACTCAGGGCTACACCGGGACACCTGTTACAGCAAGTTCTAAGGGGCTTGCAAATATTTCTTGTACTCTGCTGCTGCTTCTGTGGCAGACTTACCAACTAGACCCTTGGGTTTTGTGTCTTCTGGATGTTACACCCTGTAATAAAGTGGACTCATTACTACTCTAATGTAGCAGTTAATTGAATTGCTGTACTCGTTGACTTTGATCAAGGTCATCTGAAATCAAATTCTGTTTTGACAGGACTCTCTTACCGTCAAGAATCATCAAGCTATTAATAACTATGTTATGTTTGATTTTATTGAGTTTTCTCTCCTTACATTTTAATAAAAAGGAGTGCATATCAAATCTTGCAGTTATGAATTAGACTACCTTTCCGAGTAAATGACTTATTGATGCTGAAGTAATTAACCTTTCATTAAAACTTGATATAAAATTCTTCTCTCCATATATCTGTGTTTATTACTCATGCCTCAAAGGAAAATATATCAAATAGGACCATGCTATTTTTTCCAAAAACACTTTTGCACCAGAGAAATTCATAGACTCTCAAATCATCTCACTTCCCATAAACTCTACTGAGTGGAAGCTATGAGGAACTAGCCCATAAACAAGCATACAGTCTAAATCCTGCATCCTCATCACCTCCTTCAGTACAGATAGTGGAGATGCACTTCAAAATGCTCTGGCAATGCCAAGTTGAAGTGAATTCAAGAATTTCTTAAAATGCTTTCCCATTTGCTAAATGGAGTGCCTAACGGCTTCAGTTGTCCATCACTATAAATACTTAAGAAAGCCAGTTAAGACCAAATAGAGAGAACATAAACATACCAATATGATTTATAAAAATAAGATGTTATTTTCTGTATCTGTCTATCTACAGGAACATTTAAGACACATGGAATTTCTTTTATTTTTGTTTGTTAAAAACAGAGTTTCTTTGTGTAGCTTTGGAGCCTTTTGGGGAACTCTGTGGACCAGGCTGGCCTCGAACTCACAGAGATCTATCTGCCTGCTTTTGCCTACCAAGAACTGGAATTAAAAGTGCTACCAGTGTCGGCTAAAATATTGTATTTCTATCTCTGTGTGTCTTTTTGTGTCCACATGCATGTGTGTGTGTGTGTATTCATGTCATGGCCATGTGGTATATCACAGGACAACATGCAACTGTTGTTTCCCTTCTTCTATCATGTGTGTACACAGGAAATAATATCTTCTGTCTTGTCAATATATACCTTTACCAACAAAGTCACATTCCCATCCCTCCAGAGGATATTTTCAAAGAATATGTCTGGTTTAGTCCTTTTGATCTATAAGGTTTATGATCACAATGTAGTGACATCATCCTGTTGAACCTTGTCTTCTGTTTGACTTTTCTTTTCCTTTTTTCTGTTTTTAAATTTCTTTTCTGATATAATTGACCTGCATAAACCCCAAAATCCCAGCAAATTCAATAGGTAGAAACTCAGTGGGTGACATCATTACTGTTGCTTCTGTCGAGGCACAGTTTTGTGATACCAGACAGCGTCTTCCAAAGACCATCAGACGAACACAGCGCTGCTCACAACATCAGCAGCCACAACACTATTAGTAACTCTCAGTCCTGTGTCCACAGTATTTATGGAAATATAGCTGATCATGGGCAAATGGTGAATCTGAAATACCATGCTGCCCTAAGAATCTGATTAACAATTGATGTCAAATTAAAAACTCAAAGGCAGTTTTCTTCTCCATCTGATGCCATTTGTGTGTGTGTGTGTGTGTGTGTGTGTGTGTTTATTCTCCAAGACAGGGATTCT
>LOJH01024001.1:2756-22038 GCA_001685095.1 Ellobius talpinus | reverse complement strand
CAAATCTCTTTCTGTATTCACCACCTGTTCTCAAGAGAACCCTGATTGTTAGAAGTATTTTTTGAAAACTTGATCTCTATGATGGAATACACTTGGAATACTTTAAAATCTTTATTTTCTAAAACAAGGAGGGCAGGAGCCAACAACAGTTACATCTGATCTGCTGAGCTGCTTTTTTTTGGCTTCCACGGCAAAATGGAACACATGACCATCCCATTGCTTCTGACTGACTGTCAGCTTTGCTGTTTCCTTAATCAAGTCGTCACAAACCATCACATGAAATACTTTTCAGCATCAAGTTCTAGGGCATAAAATTAGTCTTTATTGCTTTGACCATGGCTGATTTCAAAGACCAGTGAATGATCATGTAGAAAGGCAGCAGCACCTAGGCTAGAGTTAAATAAATGCATAAAATAAAATTCTGCCAATGGCTTTCTGTTGAGCACTGACATAAAGGGAATGCACGGCTCTGGGGTGTTTCCTTAATCTGGCAAAGCTAAGCGTAAGTGTGCTGTCCACGTGATTGTTTTCGATAGTTATGAATTCTATTGTTTTTCTTCTTGATAGTAGGGATTGAACTCAAAGCCCTGTGTGTGAGGCAAGCACTCCACCACTGAGCTACATCCCTCCCTTTTCCCACGTTTGATCTTGCCCTCATAACTACTTCTCAAAGGATGGCAAATGGGATGGACTTCAGTCCACACATGGGACGTTTTACAACCCGGCCTTTGTGCTGAGCAACGATTCAAGACAGGGCCCAAGGTGTTTCCAAAAATGCCTCCCTCTCAAATGATGAGCTTCATTCATCAGTCAAACAGGAAGTTAAAACATCTGGACACTTCTCCTTCAAATGGTACCTGTTTTCTGTATAAAGAAAACTGCCTGATTAATTCATAAAATCAAACTGGGCTGTAATAATAGTTGGTCTTAGTTAGAATTTTTATTTCTGTGAAAAAACACCATGAGCAAAAGCAACTGGGATGGGAAAAGAGGGCTTATTTCATCTTACAGCCTGTAGTTTATCATTTCAGGGAAGTCAGGGAAGGAACTCAGAGCAGGAACCTGGAGAAAGGCACTGATAGAAAGGTCATGGAGAAGTGATGTTTACTGGCTAGCTCTTCATGGCTTCCCCAGTTTTCTTTTTTATACAATCCAGGATCACCAGTCCAGGGATGGGTTGTCACCGAGGTCTGGGACCACCAACACCATTCACTAACCATAAAAATGCCCACAGGATTGCCCACAGGCCAATCTGGTGGAGGTCCTTTCTTCCCAAATGATTTTAGCTTGTGTCAAGTTGACGTAAAACTAACCAGGACACAGTTTGAAGTAGAGAAGAGTCAGATCAGAACATGCCACATATTCCTTGCTGTCTGTGCTACCAGGCCTTAGAAACGCATCTATACAAATAGTCACATTGGGTTTTCTGAGACTGGAGGTGCATTTTGAAGCATAAGATTTAATGATGCAATTGACATGCATATTTTTATTTGTCAACCACCGTGTCTGACACTTCTAATGTGTTCTTTAACTGAAGGCCTCCAATGTGTACTTGAATTTGTTACCATGAATATCATCAATTTCTCTGATACAAACACCAACACAGAAAGGATAACTTTGGATCTAAATTATGTCCTCCATATCTCATTCCTGAGATGTGTTGAGGTCCTAACCTTTAGCGCATTTATGACCTTTAGAAACAGGTTCTCTGCAGATACAGTTGATTCAAGTGAGATCATTAGGATGGGTCTTATCTCAGTCTGATCTGATCCATATCTTTAAAGGAAAAGGAAATTTAGACACACACAGAGCACAGATAATGTAGAGAAATAAGGATAACTGCATGACAATGAATGCAGACATCTGAGTGGTGGATTTATAAGGCAAAGGAGTCTAGGGACTATAGGTGGAATTTATAGCTGGTCCTCCAAGAAAAAAAGAACTTCCTGACACATTGATTTCATAATTCTATGTGATAATAAGTTCCCATGAGATAAAAGTTCCTATTTTTAAAATCATCCCTATGTAAAGTGTTTTATCACATCAGCCTTGGGAAAACAGTACAATTTCCTTGCCCAAAATCACAGAATTAACAGACTCATACATTGGGATGTGGACCCATTCCTAACTGAATATAAAAGACATACCCATTGCTCATAGATCTCACTGCCCCTGGTCGAGGACAAGCAATCAATTCTACTGAAATGGTGAAAAGTAGGGTTTCTTGAGTTCAACAGAGGCTTCCTAGGTTCAGGTGGATTTTAACTCAGGATCTGGGGTGTTGAAAGCTCACAGTCACACAGAGGTCTCATCGAGTCAGTGGTCTGGGGTTCTCATTGGCTGGGTTTGAAGAACAAAATTCATGGATCACAGAAGAGCGTGTGTTTCAGAAAGGTGTTGTTAAAGGACTCTAGGTGGGAGCTTAAGAGAGAATAAGGGAGAGCTCTTGTACAGAAGAAGGGCATCCCGGGAAACTGGATAGCATCACGGGCACCTATCTAGGGTTAATAAGGCACAGGGTGAGAGATGAGTTGATCAGTCCAGTGGACCTTTTCACAAGGAGTTCGAGGGCTTCTCAGGCCCTCAGTTATAGCTTTCAGGCAGGGATACTCATTTCAGTTGTATAAAAAGGGGAGGAAGGGGGCCAGCAAGATGGTTTGGTGGGCAAAGACACTTGCTGTACAAGCCTGAGTACCGGACTTTGATCCCAGAAGCCCACGTGTAAAAGCAAAAGGAGAGAGCCTACTCCTCAAAGTTGTCCTGTGACCTCCACAGACAATACTAAATCTCAAAAGCTTTTAAAAACAATAGGAGTAATGAAAACTAACAAGAAGCCAGGTTAGGAGCCAGAGCCTCCTCCTAACATTCTTGGGCTCTGTGCAAGACAGAACCAAAAGCATTTCCTGACTCTGGCCAAGGGCACAAATTAGGACTGCTTTTAGGGCCCCTGGCCTAAAATTATCTCACCAAGGTCTATCTGCTGTTATTATCACCACTTCAGAAAATACTTCAGAGGTGGCACTGAAGTCTGCTGCAGAGGAGAGTGAGCGTCTAAGCAAGGAAGGAGGAGAGCAAAGAAAGCCAGGCTGAAGGAACAGGGCAAGCACGGAAGACATCAGGGAAAAGCATTGCTCATGCACGAGGCAGCAGAAAGGGACGCACAGCAAGGCCATGCCATCCTGCAAACGCCTACTTTTCCCAGGAATGTCTGGACGCATGCCCACAGGTGCATTTCTGTAACAGAGGGCTTTTGAAAATGGTCACAGGGTCACAGGCTGTGCCTACATTGTGGCTGCTCCTGCCCTGCCATTCACTGTGGGAGATTTCTGTGTCACAGTCAAACCTCTTAGGCAGAGTGAGCTGGAAGATTCCACTCACAAAGAGACTCACAGAATCAGGGACACTTTCCTTGCTCGTCATTAGGTACTTTCTCTTAATTAAGTCACCGTCTTACTCCCAACCAGAACATACTCAGAAGCCCCTTTCTAGGAAAGAGCTTATTTCCCCTCTCAGTAGCTACATCCACCCCATCCTTCCTACTCACTCACTCTTTGGTAGGCTAGTGCAGAGGGGTCAATAGGCTGAGAGGCTATGGTGTGAGCATGGGAAAACATGTAACAGGGGAAGTAATGGGGCCTAAGCTCATGGGTCAAGAGGGTGTCCCATGCACCCATCACAGGTAAAGTCATGCCACACTTTGGGATTCCAGTGGCTGATCCTCTGATGTCACCCAAGAGGGGAAGTCATGAGCTAGTCATCAGGGGGCATCACTAGCATATTCCTAGGTTCCAGGCTCTGCCTTAACTCTATCAATGAATAGTCTTATTGACCACTTTACAAGTTGATCCAAGTTCACTTATATGAAGCAAAGGAGGCTACGCAGGCAGTAGCCATTGCCACTGGGATATCTTTCCAAGAATAAGTGAGCAGTGTGTGCCACGGATGGCCTTTCTTCCTTTGTTCTGTGCCTCCTGGTGCAGTAGTCTCCGAATGCTGTCAAGTCTTTCTGGTTTGCTGATGCCTTTGTCTGTTTCTTTCTTTCTCTCCATTTCCTGGACACAGTTGACAAGGACTTCAGGCAGCCACTCTTTCGCCCCTCCTACAAACACCTTCCTGGACTCCCCACCCCCTGTATAAATTCTATGCTGATAGAATTTCAATTAAAGTCCCAGCACAGGTAACCTGAGAACTATCATTCCAAAGCACGTCACTTGTTTAGCCATCCTTATGGCTACATGAGAAGCCACCCAAAAACCTAGCTTCTTAAAACAGCACTTATTATTGTTATGTCTTGTGATTGATTCTAGAACTTACCTGAGCCCACCTACTTCTCACCTACTACTACTATCAGATCACAGCCAAGAGGTTGGGCTTGTCACCCAAGAGCCTGATCACTCACATGTGACCTGCCAGACTGGGGTAACTCAAACATCTGAGGCCCTTTGGGGCCTGTCTTCTTTATGCCGCCTCTCCTCATGGCTACCCTTTTGGTAGCCTCAGTGTAGACGGTGTCTTGAGGGTCTAAAAACAATCTTCACAAGAGATGCTGAACCAGGGTGAGTGCTGTTGTCTTCTACTCTCTAGCTCAGGCACACAGGACCCCATCTGTCATAGATGCCCTCAGAGCTGACGAGGAGGGAACGTGACCCCACTCTCAACCTCATAGGAGAGGGTTAGCATCACAGAACAAGAAGAACATGTGGGAGGGGCGATATTCATGAGGGCGTGCTTAGAAAATACAACCTGCCGCAGTTATACACCCAGTGTCTGGCAAAATGCCTGGTGCTTAATGGCCTCTCTAGAAATATAAATGGTCAGATGAACGAATGACCCTCATGTCCCTCTATAGGCTGTATTATCTTATGCCCAGCCATTGAAACAGCTTCTCTTCTTGTCTTTTTTTCCTGCAGTCCATCCTATGTCTAATTTATCACTTATACCATTTTCTAAAGATCCATTTTCTAAAACTCCTGCTCTTCCCATGTCTTCTTTTCAGAACTTTCAGAGTCCCTAATTGCTTACAGCAGAATGATGGTGTTGGCCATATGGGATGGTGTGGACTTCTTGACTATAACACAAACCTGCATATCCACAGAAACACCTCCCTTACTGCAGATGAAGAGAAGAGTGTGTCTGTATTGTATTAACTATTAATTTTTACAGGGGCAGCTTTTGCTTATAAGAATCCTGAGTTCTTGTTCAAAGCCATAGAATACAACACCAGAAAAGGAAAGAACTCAAATTTGCCATGGATTCTGGCGAGGGATCTAGCTTCATTGGTAGAGCACTTGCCTAGCATACATGAAGCTCTAGGTTCAATCCCCAGCACTGAAGGAATTGGGTCTGGTCACACAAGGACTCTAATCCTAGCACTGAGATCATCAAGATCATCCTTGGCTACATAGTGAGTGCAAGTGAGCTGCACAAGAGCAAAACACAAAGCAAACAGACAAACAACAAAAAATCCAAACAAACCAAAACTAGAAGTGAGATGGAGAAAAACGCCTCAAAGATTCAGAAGCTAGGGCAACAGTGGGAGCTGAGTTAGTGACTGAATGAGGAGGCATGTAGAGTCACGCCTGCTATTCACCCTTGGGGTGGAAGGACTAGAAAGAGCCCAGAAGAGATGAAAAGATCTTAAAAGCTTGAATGAGAAGGAAGAGCTGTCCATGCCTCATCTTTGAAAGGTTGAAGCAGGAGCTCTACTTATGGACCAATGACAAAGAGAGTTGGTATGTGTGTGGGTGGGGGGGAGTTTTTGAAAACAGAAAGAATTTAATAAGAAGTCACACTTGGGACAATGAGGATCTCATTATTTCTTTTTCTATTAGGCTCATGCCGTGCTCCAAGATAGTGGTGCCCTGTACCGCCCTCACCTGCACCAGTCAAGAGCATGGTGACTTCTCACTGAGGAGGAGGAATTCAGATTATTAGTTCTTGAAAAATAGATTTGGGGATTTTTTTTATTAACCTGCAAGGAAACTTACCAGGGGACAAGTCCCCTTCAGGACTGAAAGAGGTGACCATGATGATCCTTTGCCTAGATTATCAAATATCGCCTTATGCTAGGGAATATGTGTATGTGAGTCTACCTGAAAATTCAGAGACCAAAATAAATTAATTGGACAAAGAAACTCAAAGGAAACAGAGGCACTTCTTCCAGGAAGAGCAGAAGGAGCAGCGAGAAAGGAGGAAGAGACCACCATTAGCTGCAGTGAGAGTTAAAAGGATAGCAGATAAGCAATTTATATATATATATATATTCTCTTAATATTATTATATTATAATATATAGATTAGAAGTGAGGCTGACTACATGGAGTAGAGTACAGAGACTCAGAAGAAACAAACCCAAGGTCCTATGGCCCCCTAACATTGAATACCAGGGAACTTCAGAAAGAAAGAACACAGAATATAGAAGTGAGAAAAGGAGAGTACGAGAGAAAGAATCCAGAACAGAAAGACACAAGTCTCCAGGCAGAAGTGTCTGTAACTATCCATCTAGATTCGTGAGCTCACTCAAAGGGAACACCTGGGCATCCTACAGTCTCCCTGAGGTACAACCTGGATGGCACTATAGAGCACATACATGAACAACTTGTGACAGTGGCAGGTTGGAGCTGTCAGAAAACCCCCTTCACTATCCTGAGAGAGAATGCTTTGTGTCCAAAGATTCTGTCCTCACAGTCAGTGAAATGACCCAGTAAAGCCCAAGTTTCCAGATAATAAAGATCTCAAAAAGGTAATCTCTTTATACTCACTCCTAAGAGGGGATACGTAAGATGGGGAGAATTATAAAACCCAGTAAGGAACGAAAAAGCCAGGGGTGGGGTCAAGTTTCCAATGCTGACATACCTGCAGCAGACCTGGAAAAAGGCATCCGAGTAGCACAGGCTCCAGGCATTACAAGAAGTTCTCCAAGGACATGTGCGACACAGAACCTTGCTGTGCTTCTTCAAAAGCCCAGAGAAGACAACTTGCCCTTCAGGGAGTCTGGAGGTAAATTAATAGTAGGCATGTTAAAAAATAAAGAAGGAAATAGTACAATTACCAAGCCAGATGAATGAAATGGCATAGAAGAAAATGAAGGTCAAGCCCACCCCACATCTCAGCCCTGAATGGGACGTATATGGTGTTTCTAGTTGGGTGAAGCTTAGAAATGACTTACCATTCCTCAAAAATAAATGAGTAAAATGAATGAAAGTGACAGCAAGAGAGAGGGAAAGTGAGAAGAATGTGGGAAGCACTCGAAAGTTGTTTCTACTGGAGAGTTTTGGAGGCGCTTGCCTGCATGAAGATATCTGAACCCTCTGAACCCTCCATATGGCGCTATCTTTCACATAGGTCTGGACCAGCTCTGGGTTGATTAGGGTTACCCTACGTTTCATAGCTGTGTCCATTTCCCCTCTTGGCTCAGGATTGTCTTTAATCACCTCTCTTCTCCAATTTTGTCTATCTAAACAACTCTGGTCTCAGCCCCCAACTCTTCGCGGCCATCCCCATTTCCAAAGACCTTTCCCCCTTTGAGATTCCCACAGCAGTTACTATTTGTGCCCAGCTAGCCTTGAGCACATTGCATTTCAGCTTTCCAGGCTCTGTGCACAAAGTCTCTGTGCATGTCTTGAGGACAGATTCTCCCACTGTGGCTCATGCGGTGCCATGGAACTGTCTACATGGTAAGAACATTAACGTTTTTTCGAACAAATTAGCTAATTAATAATTTAGTTACTTTACTTGATGCCGCCCTCATGTTAGGCTTTTGTAGTTTCTTCCAGTGAGCAACAGGGGTTGGCTGTAACTTTCCTCTGATCTCCTGTGCCTGTGGTTCTGGGCTATGACTACAGATTCTGTCATTTCTTGGACACCCTGTGTCTTCCATGCTCAGAACATGGTGCCCAGTGGGAGGAGAAGATTTGGATGCAGATGGAGTGTCCCCTACAATAGGTGACAATGTTGTTTTGGAAGCTCTGTTCCTAACAAAACCTAGTGGGAAAAGAGTCAGCAGGTGGAGGCAGTAGTCAAATCAATTCTTAACTCTTTGATGAAGACAAAAGGCAATAGGACTCCCAAATATCAAAAATACTGAAGGCCCACCCTCTCTTCACACCCCTTCTGCCGAAAAAGAAAAAAACTAGTGTTTACAGGACTCATAGGGGCTCACCGAGACTGAACTGACAACCAGGGAGCCTGCCTGGGACTGACCCAGGCACTGCATATGTGTGACAGTTATGTGGCTTGGTCTTCTTGTAGAACTCCTAACAGTGGGAGCAGGGGCTGTCTCTGACTCTTTTACTGATTTGGGGGAACCTATTCCTCATCTTGGGTCACCTTGCCCAGTTAATACATTGGGAGGTGCTTAGTCTTACTGCAACTTGATATTTATGTTTTGTCCATATCCATGGGAGGCCTGTCCTTTTCTGAACAGAAAATGAGAAAAAGTAGATGAGGGGGACACAGAAGGGAGGTGGGGGGAGGTGCTGGGAGGAGAGGAGGGATGGTAAACTGTGATAGGGCTATAAAATATTTTTAGAAAGTAGTTATGCAGATGCCAGTTTAAAAGACACCTAGAGTTTGTGGTCATTTGAATAAGAAAGGACCCCCATTGCTCAAGTATTTGAACAATTGATTCCAGTTGGTGGCACTACTTGGGGAGGTTCTAGAACCTTACTAGAGGAAGTAATGACTGGTGAGTGAGAGGGGAGATGCACTGAGTGTTTATAGCTTTGCTCCAGTTCTACTTCATTCTCTACTTCGTGTCTGGCCTTTGCAGACGTGATCTCTCAATCCTCTGCTCCTGTCGCCTTCTCCCACACCCAGCCTCCACCGCTACGGACGCTCCCTTTCCAACTGTAAGCCAGGAAAGTCCCTTTCTTTCATAAGTCTCTTTCAGTCACGGTGTTTTGATCACAGTAGCAATGAAAACAGCAACAATAACTAACATGGAGCCTCTCCCAACAAGGATGGAACACAGGTGATCTGCAGCAAAGAAATGTCAGCTGAATTTTCAAGGACCAATTTTGGGCATCCCACCTAACCATCCTGACCCAGATCCCAGGTAGGGGATCTACAACAAACACATTGCATGTCCTGCTCTACCTATCAGATTCCTAAACTGGGAAAATGATGAGGATGCCATTTTCCCTTGGAAGGGAAATAGAAACGGAATGCCTACGACATGGTCAGTAACTCCCCTTTCGGGGTTGTGGTTTACTGAATTCTAGAAACTTGGAGTGGAAAGAGTGTCAAGAGACTATTTAGGGCCTGGAGAATATTCCTTTAGACCTGCCCTGTACTTCTGCTTCAACTGATTAACCCTTTGACTGGCTTGGACAAAGCTACAGAAGATAGCAGGAAGATAAAGGACTGATAAAGGCTTAACTGACAGTAGGAAAAGGAAGGGCTGCCCCTGGCAAACAGTGTCAGGAAATCTCTGTAACTGGAAGGGGAGACTTGTGCTTGGTTGGCAAGGGTAAGTTGAACATAGTTTGCCTTAAAGGCAATGACTGTTTATTTATGTTTTATAATCATGACCTCTTCTCCCCTCACCAAGAGAAGATGGAGAAAGCTTTCGACATTCTCCAGAAATAGGCAACTAAACACACTGCAGCTTGAGCGTCTCTCATCCAAAGATGAAATCCAGGATGCTCCAGAATTCAAAAGATTTGGAGCACAGACATGGAGTTACTAGGGGAAATTCTGTGATACTTTGTTTTATATGCAAAATTATGGGAAGTATCATATAAAACTATCTTTTAGACCATGTATATAAGGTGCATATTATACACAATGACTATATGGCTAGACATGGTTGCTGTCCCAAAGATATCTGTATCTACAACATACACACACACTCCAATTTTTTTTTAAAAAAAATCTGAACGGTAAAGCACTTCTAGTTTCAGTCATTTTGAAAAACAGATTTTTGACCTCTAGTTTGAGCATGTGTTTCATCGCCTTTCAAAGATTCAAAGGCTCCTGAAACTTTCCAAAGCTCCCACACCAAGAATCCCTTGTGAAGAAACCAGAAAACAGTACTGTTTCACGAACTAAAACCACTGTTAAGTGATCTTGACCTTGAGGTAGATAAAGATCAAGTCTTGGAAACCGAGTGTTTGGGCTTAAATCGCAGCATCAGCCCATCGTTCTCAATACCAGCCTGAACCATCTGAGATGCTCAGAAGGTTGAAGATACTTTAAAGAGTCAAGTTGCTTGTGAGTGATTATTGTGGGGCTGAAAATTTCTCCAGCGTGCTCGCCACATTGTTTATAGAAAGCCACGCTCTTTACCGTTGTGCTGGCAACCTCTACGATTCTGAAGGTTAATGATTCTGTGGATCCAGGCCTCACATAGACTGAACCTTTCAAAAGCTTCATTTATCTTTCATTTGGAGGATTTCCCAATGACTTTTAATTACATGTATTTTCTGTTGGCAGGAGTAAGGCAATGAAGTACACGGCTTTGTATATCCTTACTCACAAAGCCAATCGGGTGTATTCGCTATTAATGAACAGATGGAATGCCGGGGATGTAGTCGCAAAGAAAAACCCCCAGTGAAGGGCTGCTTGCTTAGAGAGGCAAGCCTGGGAAGGCAGCTCCAGTAACATTTCCATGGTGCATTCTACCGTCTGTTTGGACACCTGAAGATTTCACCGGGGTTGGTCTCTTGCTCCTGGGAGCACCACTTCCTGAGTTAACGGGAGGCTACACAGTCCGCACACTCACAGGATGCTGATAAAGAGCTGAAGCAGATGCTTGGAAAGGGGAGGGAAAGGGCGTGGGGTGATTATCAGAGCAGGTGAGGCCCATGGTGTTTCTCAGGAGCACTGGAGTTCTCTATTATGCAAGGTGAGAGGAGACAAGAGGCAGACTTCATTTCTCAATACCGACGACTTCTTGCTCCCAAAGCAATGAATCCATCTTTCCGCCTCTTGGCAACACAGCCCTCACATAGATTGATTGCGAGAGTGTTTCTCCCCCCTTCTTTTTTCAATATTCCCAAAGAAAGGCATTCTAGCCTTTCTTAACCTTACATTCCGGAGTCTCACGGTGCCTATACTCAGGAAATACTTCCTCAGGTTTAACTAAATCCCTCTCTGCAATATGAGACCATTGCTATCCTCCAAGGACTCGCGGAACAGCTGCCTGGCACCTTGCCAGTCACACCATTCCACGTTTCCATTGTTCAGGGGAGGAACAGCTCTAGGCTTTTGCTGATTGGCTCTTACCACCCAGCAGGAACTCGGGCCAGCACACACACCAAGCTGCTCTGAGGCTGCTTTACTGGGACAAGAAATACTTTGGGGGACACTATTCTCCCAGGACTCTGAAGTCAGTATATGCGACTTATCCGTTTCTGAGACTAAAATACTCTGGCAGGGGCTTTGAAAGGCGGCTGGGAATGTCTTTATAGAGCTTCACCTGGCAACTATATCTACTGTTTTTAAAGCACCACCTCAGGTAGCCCAGGCTAGCCTCAAGGTTGCTATGTAGCTAAGGATGGTCTTGAACTCCTGCTTTTCCTGCTTCTGCCTCTGAAGTGCTGGAATTCTTCCACATGTGCCATGCACGGCTTTATAACTCTATTTTTTAAAAAAGATTTAAAAAAAGATGGCTCCATCAAAGGTAAGAAAAGAAGTCATGGGTTGACCCTCAAAGGGCAGGTTTGGTGTCCTTTCTAAGGTACAAAAGTGGCTTTCCAGGAATCGCTAACCATGTGCGTTCTGCCTTTGCAGACCTTACTATAACAAACAGCAGAGCCAGTGAAGAAGAAAAAGAGCATAAAAGCTCAGTGAAAACTACAGATCAGATCAAGTTGTCTGTCCCTGTAAACTGTGAAACTAGTTAGAGCATTTGTTTAGCAAGACAAGAATAAGCCAGGCTAGGCAGGAAGGTTGTCACAGGAGGTCTGGGAAACAGAAAGTTCTGCTGCCCAGCCCAGACTGGAACTCAACACTGCTCAACCCTGGGCAAGTCCCCCCCCCCATCGAGCTTCAGTTTTATCCTTTCAGAAACAGAAGAATCATACTTTCACAGATTTATTGTGAAAAGTCAATGACAGAAGTAATGGTGAATGAGCAGTCTGATAGAAGCTAAATAAAAGTTTAGCTAATCATATTCGGGAGCGAACAGGGCAAGCCGAGTGAAATTAAGTTAGGAAAGGTCTTATGGAAAAAGAAAAAGATTGAGACTTGGGGAAGAAGACAAGATAAGCTGCCATTCTTAGCCCCCCACCTCCAGCAGGGAAGTCATGCTGGCCTTTGGAAGTGAGAACCCACACTGTCTATCTCCACAAGCCATGGTGTGTAACAGTTTGTCACAGGAGAGACCATGAGAAGATGGCTTATGTGATTTCAGGGAGATGCCTTAAAGTCGAAAATACCCCAGAATAAAGAGTCACTTTGGTATAATGCAATTAAAACTGGAATGTACTGTGATGTTGAACAATTATCAGTATATTATAATAACTCCTGGAAATGTTAAATCTAATGACTTGACTTGATTGCCATGGACCTGTTCCTTCTGATTTAGATGGGAGAAATGACCTATCCAAGACTCCACAAATTCCTGGAAATGGAACTGTTGCAATTCTTGGACACTTCCTATTGATTGATTAAGTTAAACATCGACTAAATGGAAATCCAATTGGAAAGAAATACATTTAAGTGAATTACTAAGTGAACTGATAAGGCAAAATAGCAGAGGTAGCAAGAAAAGCTCTTAGAATTTGGTAGGAAACTTTTAAATAAACTTTAAACAGTCAGGAGCCAGCGAGGGAAACCACTGGGTACTCATACAGACTGTGGCAAAAGAGCACTTGACATTTGCCCAGCCCAGAGGAATGCAAACCACAAGGCCACAATTATTTCCAAAGGCATGCAGCACTTCTTGTGGCTGAATGATAAGCTGGTTAAGGTGCCCAGACTAAAGGATTGTGGGAAATCCAGCCTGTGCTTCCATGCTGCCAAGTCATGATGTGGGTTTCTGTGGCTGGTGAAATGAAATCGGGGGTTTCACAGGCTTCATCACCCCGAATGTTGTTCCTGCATGGACCGCTAGTAGCACACAGAGGCTCTGGTCTGGAATTCAGGAAAATATGTTGCCCCCAAACAGGTAAGAAAATAGAAAAGGAGAAAGAGAGCCATATTTTATTGAGAGTCCACTCTGCACCAGGCACTGTGCATATTGTTTTAGTTAATCCTCTCAGCTATTTGCAAGATAAAGCTTCTAAACTCATTTACAGAAGCTAAATGTAGAGTTGCAACTTTAAGCCAGGTCTGACAGGCCCTGGAGCATATTAAGACTGTGGGTTTTTCATCTCAAAAGTTTACCTCTGTGAAGGAAAATGCAGTCTAAGTTACTGAGCTGTCAGTATGTATATGCCAGTTTAGATGAGCATAGACTTCAAAGTCACATCCATACTGTAAAATGTGGAATTGCTAAGTACTTAGATGTAGAGGTCTGATGCTTACTCCAATGGACAATAGAAGTCTAACAAGGTTTTAGAAAGAAGTTGAGATCAAGGTTATCTTAGTTGGCTTTCTATTGCTGTGGCAAACACTGTATCCAAGAGCAACTTGGGGAGGAAAGGGTTTATTTTACTTACAGTTCCATGTCACAGTCCATTCCTGAGAGAAGTAAGGATGAGAACTCAAAACAGGAGTCTGGAGATAGAAACAGAAGCAGAGACCACGGAGGAAGACTGCTTACTGCCTTGTTCCCCGTGACTTGCTTGGACTTCATTCTTATAGTGTCTACAGCCACCCACCATGAGTGTCACTGCCCCCATCCAGTAGTAGGTTTGACCCTTCCATATCAATCACAATCAGAAAAATGCTCCACAGACTTGCCTACAGGAAATCGGAATGGAGGAATCCTCCCAATTGAGGTTCTTCTTCCCAGATGACTTTAGCTTGAGTCAAGTTGACAGAAAACAACAATAACAAAATAGGTTAGGGATGAGATCATAATTTTCTTTCCCACTTTTAGG
Organism: Ellobius talpinus; assembly: GCA_001685095.1. Taxonomy (NCBI): domain Eukaryota; kingdom Metazoa; phylum Chordata; class Mammalia; order Rodentia; family Cricetidae; genus Ellobius; species Ellobius talpinus. The sequence goes on along the minus strand of LOJH01024001.1, from coordinate 8,051 downwards.
TTGGAATTCACTATTTTGGGTGTAAGAAGAGTCCAAGTGAAAAGCAAATGAAGAGGAAGAAAAAGTCCTAGCTATGGCAATGAAGCGATAAAGTGTTGAATTAAGTGGTGATCAGAGATATGACAGATTACATACCCATAAGGTATGTAAAAAACGTTCTCAAGGGCAGTCCTCCAGGAACATGTGGTTTCACATAAAGAAGTGGAGCCTATATCTTTTCCCATGAACCTGGGCAAGGCTTTGTGACTGTTTTGAACTGTATGGTATGACCAAAGGGTACAATGTGACTTTTAGGAACATGTCAGAGACAAGAATACAATTTGTGCCTGGTTCTCTTTGTCTCAAGATGTGGCCATTGGAAGCAAGATGTTACACGCTGAGAAAAACTAGCAAGCCACATAGAAAGGACCATGAGAAAAGAAATGGACCGCAACTGAGCTCCCTGTTAAAATGGATGGCAATGTTACTAGCTATGTGAGAAAGCCATCCTGCAACAGGTCTTTCAGCACTTAGTTGATGTGTCCTATGTGACACAGAACAGAACTGAGGTAAGGTTTCCTGCCTAAGTCCTACCCAAATTACAAATATTGTATTAATAAGTTTGCTGTTGATTTTGGTAGACAGGTACCAAAACTGACAACCCACACAAAAGGAACCAACGAGAAAAGGGTTTGCCCATCTGTCAGCCAATGGCCAGTGACAACTCATTGGCAGGTGACAGCAAAGGTCAACCTTGCTTGTTCAGTCATGCCCCTATTACTCTGAGAAGTAAAACGTTTTGGCTTGGATGCATCATGTATCCATTGATAGTCAATGTAGTTCCAATTGTCTTATTTCTAGAATATACAATCTTAGGGTGGTGAGGCATAGACTGATGATCTCATAGGAAACACACATAGTCTACTTGTGTCTTAGGCAAGATGCTAGACCTTCTATATCCTTTTTTCTCACCAAATACCAATCAAGAAAAATTCTTCTAGAGTCTTAAATCCACCAAGAAGACTAATTAATGTACAGTTAATATGTGCTAGGTAAAAGATTCAAATTCAAACCTGAATCCATTGCTTACTCTCTTTTCTATACATCACCATCCATGTTTGCCCCCAGATTATTCCCATTTGGTTTTGACACATGTATACTGTTGGCCTTTATCTTTCAGCACCGGGGAGTACTGGCCAGGCAAGCATTCAGCTGTAACACTCCATCCCCAGGCCCACTGTTGACTTGTTTGCAGTGGATTCATTTTCCTTCAGGAGCAACTTCTTTACCTTTCTTGGCTACTATTCTTAAAGGAAGAGTTTGTATTCCTGAAGCATACACTCCACAGTCCCATGGCATTGGAAGCAGATGGCCTACAGTCTGCTGTGAGACACAGGAATCAAAATTTTAAAAAAAATCTGTCATGGTTTTGGAATGCTGTGCTTCTCTGATGAGAATGGAGTGTGTAGAGTAGGCCTTTAGAAGAGAGATTTTTCTTCTTCATTACATTCGCCACTGCTTTTGTTTAAAGGACTTTTGAGGTCAGGGTGAAGACATGGCTTACAAATTGAAGTGCACAGAGTTAGCCATGTGAAACTTCTAGCCATGCACCCTCCTGAGGCTCCTACAGAAGCCAGAGCCTCAAGTATCCAGAAGCCTCACACTGGCTTCTGGATACTTGAACAGGAAGAGTCCCCATGCTCATGTCTTAAGAAGCTATGCAGCCAGCAAGAGGTGATTCTCTCTGAGTGTGGGATATTCAGCGCCTGCTGCAAGTAAGTGCCAAGCTTCCGCCATTTTGTCTTGGCATAGCCTCTGCACACAGTGGCCTTGCTCAAGCCATTAATGATTCATCTTTACTTACAAGTTCCTAGGAGATAGTTGTGCTGTGCCAGCCTTACTGATTCCAAGTTGCTTCTGAAACATAAGCCATCAGAACTTGTGAAAATCCAAACATCTTCTCAATCATGCAATGGTATCATCCTCCCTCCCCTGTAACAATCATTCATTTCTTTCTTAGTAGGCCGTTTTCCAAACCTTTGACATAGTGCCACACCTCATCATTGCCTCCACCACAGAACGTGCCAGTTTGTCAGTTTTAATCTGTCTAAAATCCTGCATCCGCCAGCATAAACCTCTGGATTTCTTATATGTTGATACAAAGATTTCACACATTGATTTTTGTGGGGCTCTGATTTCATGCAAGCTAAGCAAACAGTGGCAGGTTGGTTGTTGGGGTGATGAATGTTCCATCAGAATAATAGAAATCGATGGCATTGGCAGGTTCTGGAGGAGACGCGGGGCCTGGGATCTGGACAGCACGTGCTGCCAGAACAAGACAGATGGTCAGAAGCCAACACTCTTACCTCTTTAACTTGATGGGCTCATTAGCAGATTTCTCTCCTTTGGGTCTCATTTGAGTTTCTGGATTTTAAGCGGCACCCCATAGATTGCCCACTAGTCTGGAAAGCTACTGACAGAGGCAGCCCATGACCTACCTAGCATACAGAATATTCTACTACCCAAGGTTTATTCAGTAGCCCAGACAACTAGGACTTCTGCAAATGGGTGCTGGGGATACTACCTCTCGAGTGGACCACTGGATCAGAAAATTAATGTCTCTTTGTTAAGAGCCATACTTTCTCCAAACCAACGTCCAGGAAAAGCTCAAACCGTGTGTTAGGCACGTGACCTGCACAGTAACCACGAAAGGTGGATTATATCATCATCACCTTGGTATTTACTCTCGTTACTTTGTAGGTGGGAGCTGAGTACTGAGAATTTTGTCCAAAAGGAAAAGGTTAGAGAATGGAAAAGATGAAACTTGTCTGTGCGTCTATAGGGCTGTGAAGACCTGTGGTCACTCATAGTGGTAACACTTCTGTTTATTGCTGGTGTCAGTTATGAAGGCAGACAGATAAGCCTGTGACAAGTGTTTGGGGCACTGAATTACTTCCTGCTCACGACTTTTCCCCTCTTCTTGCAGACCCCAGGGATTCTCAGATTTCTTTCTCCTCCTTTTATCGTTTTGGGACATGTTTCCATCCTCAATGTTCTCTCTTCTCCCCTACTCTTGTTCCAATGAGTATCATCAAAGGAAAAAGAGTGTGGAAAGAAAGCTTAGAGCCATCAGTGTTCATGTAGTCAAGAGTCAACCAATAGAGACACCGACTTTCTCTTTTAAGTGTCTCATTGTTTTCAGTGATTTCCTTTCTGGGTGGTATCTTAGATTTTCTCTTGTTTGGGGTTGGCTCCTTCCACTGTAGCTTGGGAGAGCTGCTTAAATTATGAAGATGACTCTAGATCAGTTTTATACTCTTTACCCAAGTTTGAGTTATTTCTACATTTCTTCATCCCTTTATTAGTGACTCACACACATGCTTCAAATTGCCCTCTGAGAGTGCTTCTTCACCCTGAGAGCCATCTCCTTGGCTCTGATGCTGTCTGTGTCCTGGTAATTTGCCAGCAGAATGTTCTCCAGCCAGATTCCACTGCTGTCCCTGGCTTCTGACATCTTTTCCCACACACCCTGCTTGTGAGCTTCACCACGCTGCTTCTGTTACTCTATTCACCTCTTTGAAAAGAAGCACTGTTCTTGCTTTTCCTAGCTTCATACTTCTCCTCTATCTTACTTTTCTATCCTTTCCTCAAGTGTCAAACCCACTGTTCAGCCTTGTCTTTTACTTTTCAGACTTGACATAAATTGTCTTGGAAGGTGAATAAAGCTCATGACTCCAATATCACCGTAAAAATGACCCACAAGTTTTCACACCTTAACTGAAAAGTAGCAACCAGTAGGAAATGTCCAGGCAGAGTCCACTATTAACCTTTAACATATTGTGCCTTAGCTTCATATTTCTGACCTACCCATCATTCCAGAATTCTATTTGAGTACATAAAATTAATTCCTGTAACTGTTTATTTATAAGTCCATTCATTGATTCCTTAACTTATCCAATAAGCATTTACCAAGTGTGTATTCTGAGTCGAGTTCCAGGCAAGGCAGTGGCAGTAATGACATATCTTGAGTCTGACACTGAAGTCTTCCATCCGTTAATGTCACCCTCACACAAGCTCTTCTCCCATGGTTCCCAGCATTTCTAAGACCTGTAGCCTAACTAGTTTCTATCATACACACAAATGAGTTCTTTCTCACCTCTGTGCCTTTGGTCGTTATTTTATTCCTGCCTACAATAACTTCTTCCTATTTTTCTGTCACCTAAAAAGTTAATATTTCCCATAGGACACATGTACTTTGAGAGTGTTAACATAATTTCATTTCCATTTTCTGCATCCCTATAGGATGTTTTGATTCAATGGTTCCTTATTTCTACTGTGATCATAGTTATTAGGAATGCTTAATATACAGTATTTTGGTAACACATTTGTCTTAGGGTCCTTTAGTGAGGTTGTTGTAGCAAGGAAAACCTTCCTGAACAAGAATATTAAAACACTTTTAAACTTAAACTCTTTTATCCTTCCATTAATTGCTTAGTTCTTTGCAAAACTATGTGGGTTTCTAGAGGGTGTGAGGCCTGTGCTAGGATGGCTACAGACGCATCTGCCCCTCTGAAGCCTAACGGTACTTGTTGGCAGATCCAAGCCCAGCTACAGGAGAAACTAGTGTAGAATATGGAACACCAGACGTAGTGAGCCACCTGCAGCGTGTAAGGATTATTGTGATGCCCATGGGGCTTCATGGTGGCCCTCTTCTAGAACGTGTAACCCAAATGGATGCCCAATAAATGCCCTATGGGAAATAGAATCTGTTGTTTTAAGAATAAGGAACACATCAACCCAAACCATAAAATACACCTTTTCTTCAACACCTCTATGATTGATCCAAGTGAGAAAGTCCTTAGTGAGAACTTCCACTGTTCAGATTGTGGCATCTACACAAGACTTGACCCGTGACAAGTCTGCCATTATCACTGGTAGATGTCTTTCAGGTCGTGGATGCATGCTAGGGTTGAGGGATAGCGTGGGAGCCAGCTTTCATCAAGAAATTATCCTATGGCCTTTGAAGACCCTTTCAAATGGTGAGTGACTAGACCTTATAAAACAGCCCAGCTAGAATGGACCACAGAGTCACCGAATTTTAACTACTGTATTATGTGATCCAGTGGAAGGGGGTATTGTGATAACTGGAATTCCTTACTGCTCTTCTACCCAACAACAAGACAAGGCATTATTGGGACTTGACACTGCCCTGCTCAATACTCTCAGAACTAGAGTACTGGTCCCAGGCACAAATGTCTCTGACAGTAGTCTCAACGTGCAGCTGCAGCTTGGTAGAGCATGCCATGGCCAGATCCG